>ML795543.1:299572-325123 GCA_009831015.1 Picea engelmannii
GGTTGAGTTTTAGTTAACTTAACTAATGAAGTAGTTCAACTACTTCAACCAATTCTAATTTGCTTAAAGGAAAAAGGAAAGGGAGGGACAAGGGGAGAATAGAAGGAGAAGCATACTAAGGGTCTTATTGTATACAACAAGATTTAGGGCTGAATTACATCATTCAGACACTTGTTTTTCAAAGAGTCGAGTGGGCAACAATCTGTGGCAAGCTGATCCAGATTTTAAATTTAAGTTTTTTATTTTCTGTCAAAAGTCCTTTTGTATGTTTCATCAGGGATGTCTAAGTTTGACTTTGGTCCAAAACTTCTTCATGAAATTTTGTAAAGAGAACGATTCTTTGATGAATTGGAATGAAATAATTGATTTATGTCTCATCTATTTTGATTATCGACTTGGTGTCTTTACTTATGTCTCTATATTTATTTCAACATATGTTATGTTTAGAAAATTACATAAATAATGAATTTTTCAGCAAGATTTTATTTATAAAAAAAACAGCCTAAGCACTTGTAAACAATACTTGTGAGTTAGGATATCAATTTTGATGGCTATAAATCTAGGGTGATATTCACATCTATATTGCTTTAGCCAAGCAATATCTAAAAATGATTGAGTGAGATCATTTCATATCTTTTCCTCGACAATGGGCAATGATTGTTTGCATAATCATGAAGACACCCATGGGAGTGCTAAAGGTAAAATGATCGGTTGTAAAAAGAGACTAGTGATAACTCTCCACACATGAGAAAAATGAGTGATTAAATAAAAAATCACAAAATGAGCCAGTAAATAAACACATAGGCACAATTGGTACGCGTAGGCATAGTGAGCAAGTAAAAACTAATGGAGAGTACAATTGTTAAAAGAAGGTGGAGCACTCACAGACGACACGTTGGCATGTATAGAAAGCGAGCAAGTAAAAATGTACGTAGAGTACCGTTGGAAAAGAAGGAGGAGCACTCACCTACGACGCCCCACTCATAGATGAACAGACACCTGTAAAAAGAAGCGAACAAAGCCTCGGTAAAAAACCTAAATGTACTAAAACACTAAATCATAAATCATAGTAAAAAATGTAAACATAGTAAAACATCTTAATTTAAAGTGAATTTTCATTGTTATGTTAATCATTTTAATCACCTCTTTTAATGACGAACAAACATCTTTTGTCATGCAAGGAAGTTAATGTTTCAAATCACAACCTTTCATTTAGTGTGACGACTAAGAATATTCAGAGGATGTGAAATCTCGTCCATTAAATGCCCATCTATGATTAAAAGACTATTAAATATATAGAGCCTAATCACCTTGCTAAAATAACCCCATGTAGTGCATTTGCATTTACTAGTGACCACTTTTAATTAGTTGGTCTATGTTTCGATATTGGTCGTGCTTTCCACCATAGGGCCTTTAGGAGCCTTTAATGGCCAAGTCAAGGCTCAAGGATGGTCATTGAACATGAAATATACTATATAGTTATCCATAATAAGTTTGACTTTGATGAACAAACAAATAATGACACCCCCAAAGAGACCCTAACAATTTATCACCAAGGAGTATTATAGTTTAAACCCTCCATCTCTTTATCAACCCTCAACTAATGAAGTGAAGTCAACTCTCCATATCCTTGTCAAACTCTAGTTAATGAAGATAAATAAACCCTCTATATCCTTATAAACCCCTAACTAATGGAGATGTATCAATTCATTGAGGGTGAATACTTCAAGAAATAAGCCTTGAAAGGCTCTGGGTAAACCCTTTTTACAATAAGGTGTTCGATATTGTTGGGTATGTGTTATATTCTTTCCATGAGTAGTAGTGTCTGCATTGTGCTAGCCGCGCAAGGGGGCGAAATCCCCCGAGAATTTTTTTCCTCGAGAAACATGTCGCATTTTTGCCTCATTTTTCATGTTGCCTCGATTTTCATGTCTATTGTTAGTCGGTTTTTCAGCACATGCTTTTTTGCCGATGGATTTCTATTTCTGGTTAAGGAATTAGGGTTGTTGACTAATCCATGTCATTGGGTTAGGGTTTGGGATGTGGCTGGCTCCTATATGTATATTGTATTGTAAACAATGCATCACTATGAATGAATATAGAATATGTTGGTTTTCCCGGTTTGGGTTTCTAGGGGAAAAATCTCCGTGTAATGTTTGTATTTTCCATTGTATCTTTTATGTTCTTTTACTGGAAATTTGTTTGCAGTAAATATTGTACAAGGTTAAAATATACATTTGGTATCAGAGCTTTGTTGGGTTCAGGGGGATGCCTTTGTGGTAAAGGGTTTGGCTCGAGACTATGATAATCCTTGTTACAGTGGGAGATATGTGCTATTGATTTTTTAGGTGAAAAGAAATGGCAAGCAATTCAAAAATTGAGATCGAGAAGTTTAATGGGGAAAGTTTTGAGCCGTGGAAGCTCAAATTGGAATATTTGTTTGTGGATAGAGATCAGTGGATCATGGTATATCCAGGTACTGCACCTATAGGAACTTCAACAGATGAATGGAAAAAGTTGGAACGAAAGGTGAAGAGCACAATCCAACTGTGTCTCTCAAATTCAGTGTTATTCAATGTGTCAGAGAAAGCTACAACCAAGGATTTATGGGATAAGTTGGGGAAGTTGTATCAGTCTGAGTCCCTAGTAAATAAACATATCCTAAGAAAGAAGTTGTATAACCTGAGGATGAGAGATGGAGAGTCGGTGGCAGAGCATTTGAACGCCTTCAATATTGTGGTAAATCAGTTAGTATCTGTTGAGATTAAAATTTCAGATGAAGATAAGTGTATCAGTTTACTGTGTTCTTTACTAGACTCGTGGGATAGTCTGATTGTGGTCATAGGTAGTAATACAACTGCCTTGAAGTTTGATAAAGTGGTCTCATTCTTGTTGTCCAAGGAGATGAGATGGAAGAATATGGAAGGACAGAGCACATACGCATTAATTGCAAGAGGACGTTCCCAGGAAATAAATAGATCTAAGTTTTCAAGTGGGAGATCTAAGTCTAAGGGTAGATCTAAATCTCCCAGAAAGTTTGTAAAGGTATGTTGGATATGTGGAAAAGAAGGGCACTGTAAGAAGCAATGTAGATCCAAAGTTGAGAAAAAGAAGGGATATGAAGAATCACCTTCTACAAAAGAAAAGACCTCCAAGGAAGAAGGAGGGGATGTGTACTCGGCTTCTTCAAGCACACATGCAGATCATGAGGCATGGTTGGTTGACTCAGGTGCATCCTTTCTTATGAATCCCCACAGGGAGTGGTTCTATGAATATGAAAGGTATGATGGAGGAAATGTTTTCCTAGCTGATGACTCGAAAACCATAATCATATGTTGAGGAAAATTAAAGTTGAGCCTCATAGATGGCAGGATTAGAACACTACCCAATGCTCTGCACATCCCAGGATTGGCGAGAAATTTGATTTATGTAAGAAAAATGGACGATGCAGGGGTAAAAACAATATTTGAAAAGGAAACCTGTAGGATGGTTCGAGGAGCAATGGTGTTGTTGAAGGGAGTTCAGTTTGGAACTCTGTATAAGCTGCAAGGAAGCACTATTAGTGATGGGTGAAATAGGTCCATTGTTCCTGATATTGGAGTTGAAGAAGAAAGAACTCCTACAGTCTCTGGAGAAAAGGTTATGTTGTGGCATCAAAGACTAGGGCATATCGGAGAGAAGGATCTTCGACTACTACACGGTAAAGGTATGGTTGAAGGTATGTCTAAATGCTCTCTAGATTTTGATTTCTATGAGCATTGTGTTTATGGGAAGCAGAATCGGGTAAGATTCCCCTCTGGTGCAACGAGGGCAGAAGAAATTTTACAACTAGTTCACAGTGATGTTTTTTGGACCTATGTCGATCCCATCATTGGGAAAATCTTTGTACTATGTCTCATTTATAGATGAATTCTTGAGGAATACTTGGATATATTTCCTCAAGAAAAAATCTGAAGTCTTTGACAGGTTTAAAGAGTTTAAGGCTCTTGTTGAGAATGAAATAGAGAAAATAATTAAGGTGTCGAGGACAGATAAGGCAAAGAGTTCTGCGAGAATGAATTTGAAGAATTCTGTAAGAAGTGAGGTATATTAAGGCAGGAGACTAGTCCATATACACCTCATAAGAATAGAGTTTCATAAAGGATGAACAAGACGTTGATGGAAAAAGCAAGGTGCATGCTCAATGGTGGAGGGTTAGGGAAAGAATTATGGGCAAAGGAAGTGGGTATTGCATGTTACCTGGTCAACAGATCACCCTCATCAGCGTCAGATGAAAAGACTCCACAAGAGGTATGGACTGGTAAGAAACCTTCTCCCACACATCTCAAGGTATTTGGTTGTGATGCATATGTTCATGTTCCAAAGGAAAACAAGAGTAAGCTCGATTAGTAGAAAAGGGTTATTCCTAGGTTGAGGGAATTGATTTTGGTGAGATTTTTTCTCCTGTTTCCAATTTAACCTCTATAAGATTTATGTTATCTGTTATTGCTGCATTTAATTTTGAAGTAGAACAAATGGATGTGAATACAACATTCCTACGTGGGGATCTGGAAGAAGAAATCTATATGAAGCAGCCAAAAGGATTTGATGTGGAGGGAAAGAAGGAGTTGGTATGTAAGCTGATTAAAACAATCACCAAGGATGTGGTATCAAAAATTTGATACTTATATGTTGGGACTTGGTTTCACAAGAAGCAAAGAGGATCATTGTGTGTATTTTAAATTAATTGGTGATCATTTGATTTATTTGGTCTTATATGTGGATGACATGTTGTTGATAGGAAACAACAAGGAGATTATCCACGATGTGAAAACTCAGTTGTTCTTTAAATTTGACATGAAGGATCTCGATGCTTCAAATTTCATTTTGGGCATGGAAATTAAAAGAGATTGGAAAAAGAGGAAACTCTAGTTAAATCAGAGAAAATATGTCGAGACAATATTGCAGAGGTTTAATATGAAGTAATGTAAACCGATTAAGGTTCCTATTGTTGTTGGTGTAAAGTTATATGTGGATCAGTGTCCCAAGACACGGGAAGAGGAGGAGGACATGTCATGTGTTCCATATGTGAGTGCAGTTGGCAGTTTGATGTATGGAATGGTCTGTACTAGACCAGACATTGCACATGCAGTGGGATTTTTGAGCAGGTATATGTCAAAACCAAGGAAGGAGCATTGGGCAAGAGTAAAAAGGGTTTTCAAGTATTTATGTGGCACTGCTAGCTATGGATTGTACTACCAAGGAAGACCGATATTGGATAGAGTGGTGGATATACATGGATTTGTGGATGTAGACTGGGTTGGAGATTTGGATCGTAGGAGATCTACAAGTGGGTATGTGTTTAACCTGTTTAGAGGAGCAATAAGTTGGATGAGCAAAATATAGGCTATAGTGGCACTTTCAACTACATAAGTTGAATACATGACAACCACTCATGCAAGTAAGGAAGAAGTATGGTTACAAAGATTGTGTTTAGGTATTGGATTGGTACAACAAGCTGTAAGGATAGATTGTGACAGTCAGAGTGCAATTTTTTTGGCGAAGAACCCGACTTATCATTCAAAGACAAAACATATTGATATTCAATATCACTTTGTGAGAGACATGGTTGAAAAAAAGAATGTATCGTTGATGAAGGTGGACACTTTGAAGAATGTTGCAGATTCATTAAAAAAATTTGCGAGCACTGAGAGGTTTTCTTGGTGTAGAGGATCCATGGGCATTGCTTCCTTGGATTGTTGACTATGTAACCATGTAACCCCCGATATGCAAAGAAAACAACAAGTGGGAGAATTTTGGGTATGTGTTATATTCTTGATCCGGATTTTATGAGCAGAACGAAATGAATAAAGATTATTAACAAATTGTTAACACAAAATAACATATATATAGTAAAACTGGTTTTCTATTCAATAATGAAATAAGCTGAAACTGTAAAATGCAGCGGAAACAAGCTTGCTGGAATGGTGGCAGCTTATCTCTGAGAAGAGATGTGACGGTTGCGCTTATTCGCAAGAAGATGATTACAATGAGGCTTTGAAGGCATTTTACAATAAATAGGAATGCCAAAAAACCTATACATCCAAAAACCTAACTCTAGGAGATGAAGCGCCAAAAGTCACGTGGGCCCCGTTTGAGTAAGTTAGTACATTAACTTCCCAGGGTTGTAACTTTTGCATACGATCTTCGTTTTAGGCGTATGATAGCCCATTGGAAAGGTATCATCAAGGAGATTAATTTTGGGGCATCAATCATGCCTTTGGATATCATTGAGTTGGGATGATCCCCAAAAACCTTCATTTAGGCCCTCAAAATGGCCCCGGAAGTGAAAACTACGAAAAATAGTAGATTGCCAAAATATCCAGAAAACTGTTTTGAGCCAGTTGGAATAGGTGTGTGGCCACCGATATCCATCCAGATCAATCCTCCCTCCTTAGGAAGCAATGGTCTCCATTGCGTTGAGTTCCCTCATCAGATGAGGAAATTTCTGCTGAATTTGGCCCCGGCTGAGCCACTTGCCTTGGTGCAGGAGCTGCCCTGCTTTGACGACTCGATAAAGCTAGATCCTTTGTTGTCGAGTTCCCTTGATATGTGTGTCCACAATATGATCACTGGAAGCTTGTTGGATGCAGTCGGGGTTGAGATATGTTGGTGTCAGTTGTTCTGCTATGTCTGAGGTGTCCAATAATGGTGGGAAATAAGGGCGAAGGAGATCCACGTTGAACACTGGGTGCGGGCCAAGGAAAGGAGGAATGTTGAGCTCAAAAGTATTATCCCCCACGGCCTTGGTGATGGTGTACGACCCATAACAGAGTGGGTAAAGCTTTCGATGGGGTCCTGTAAGGCGTTCTTTCTGCAAGTGCAACCAAACTTTGTCTCCCACTTGAAACTTATGTGGCACCCGATGTTGATCATGGCGTTGTTTGTACTTGTCATTGGACTTCTGTAGGATATCCTGAACCTGTTGGCGGATGTGATGGATTCGCTCAATGAACTGGGTGGTTTTGTCAGCTTCAGTTGGAATAGGAGATGAGTCGGTTGAGGTGACCACAAGGGGAAGTGCAACATCTATGGGACCCAATGGTTGGAATCCCAACCCCACTTGAAAGGGGTTATGGTCGGTTGAGCTATGCAGGGCTCGGTTGTAGCTATGCTAGACATAGGGAAGGCTCTCATCCCATGTGCGAGGGTGGTTTGAATTATACATGCGAAGGATATGCACAACCATTCAATTTACGACCTCGGTTTGGCCATCTTTCTAGGGGTGGAAGGTCGTGGATTTGGTTAGCTTGGTGTCCAGTAGTGACCAGAGGCTCCACCAAAATGTGTTGAGAAATCGATTGTCCCTATCTAAGACAATGGTTTGTGGGAGTCCAAAATGTACCCAGACCAGTTCAAAGAAGAGCTTGGCAGTGGCCTCTACTGTGATGCTCTTCTTGCAGGCAACTAGAATTGCCATCTTAGAAAAGTGGTCAACAACCAAAAAAACACAGTCATTTCCCATGGCTTGTCAGGAGTAGGAAGAGGGGTGTATAGGCCTTGTTTATTAGTGGTTGGTTTGGCAATAGCACAGGCAGTGCATGACCTTATATACTTGCTAACCTCCTATCAGATTTTCGTCCAGTAGAAATGTTTCTGTAGCATCACCACTATCTTTTCGACGTCGAAGTGTCTTGCCACCTGACTATAGTGGGCTATCAGCTTCACTCGTTCGCTTGATGGAACACAGATATGGCCCAGACGACACAACAACCCATCCTGAAGATACAAATTATCAACAACTATGTTTCACCCAACATTTGGTAGGTGGTGGCGAAGTCCAGGTCTGTCTCATAGAGTTGGGTCCAGCCAGAGGTCTCATGGCCGCAAGAGTCTAGCACCGTGGTGAGTGTCACGACTGGTGGTTTGTTGAGGCAATCAGCAACATGATTGGTGCTTCATGTTTTATACTTGATGTTGAGGTGGAATTTTTGCAAGTATGTGGACCACTTTTGATGGCGGTCATTCTGCAATTTTCCTTTTGTCTGCATAAACTACAGTGGCTTATGATCAATGTGGATGATTGTCTCCTTCACAAGAATGTAATGTCTCCACTGGCGGCAGGCTTGCACAATGAAGTACATTTATTTTTCGTAAGTAGGGTACTTACGGACAACATCGGATAGTGTCTCACTATGATAGGCCACAGGGTGGCCGTGTTAAGTGAGAACGACGCCCACAACATAGTCTGAAGCATCTGTCTTGATCTCAAAGGGATGTTGCAGGTCTGGTAGTGAAAGTACTAGGGATGAGCACAAGCGCTGCTTCAAATCATTGAACGCTTGTTGTTGGGACTAGCCCCACGCAAATTTTTCCTTACCACCACACTTGGTGATTTGGCTGAGAGCCCATGCAATATGGGAGAATCCCAACACAAACCTGTGGTAGAAATTGGCAAGGCCCAAGAATCTCCAAAGCACAGTGAGTGTGGTTGGGGCTGGCCAGTCACGGATGACTTGGATCTTGGCTGGATCCACATGTACACCATGTTGATCAATGATGTAGCCCAGGTAATGGACCATGTCCATGCCGAAGGATCATTTTTCCAAGTTGGCATATAGCTTGTGCTGCCACAGGGTGTGCAGAACCTGCTGAATATGCTGCAAGTGTTCGACCCAAGTCTTGCTGTAAATGAGAATCTTATCCAGATACACCACTACAAAATTATTGGTGAATGGTCACAGGATATCATCCATCATCCTCATGAAAGTGGCCAGATCATTTGTCAAACCAAAGGGCATGACCAACCATTCAAAAAGGCCTTCCTTTGACTTGAATGCGGTCTTCCATACATCTATCTGTTCTATCGAGACCTGGTGGTAGCTAGACTTCAGATCAATATTACTGAAGTATTTATCGACTGTGAGTTGATCAAGGAGGTCGTCAATTCAGGGAATCAGGTACTGATTTCTGACTGTGATTTTATTAAGAGCCCAGTAATCAATGCAGAGTTGCTAGGTTCCATCTTTCTTGTGTACCAACACGATTGGGCTCCCGCAAGGTGATGAGCTAGGACAGATGTGACCCTTGTGGAGTAGTTCTTGGATTTGTCGCTTGGTATCCTAATTCTCTAACAGAGAGTGACGATAGACTAGCCCATTGGGCAGCGGTGCACCGGGGGTCAGATCGATGGGGTACTTGACCTGGCAGTGCAGAGGTACCTCGGTGGGTGAGGAGATGATATCCGAGTATTCTTCCACAACCTTGTCTACTTTCTTTTGCTGTGTGGAGAGGTCACCCGCAGAGACCCTAGATGTGGCTGTGATATTTTTCTTATTCTGAGAGCGAATCACGAAGAAGAAAAACTTCCCAGTTTGAGAGATGACCTTCCTACATTGCTTAGAAGAGATCAAGGAAATAACACTAGGTGGGACTGCCTCAGGTATCCTGTACAATTTCTTGTTCAAAGTAATAATAACACTATGAGGCCTAGACTCATATACAACATGACGTTTCCATAAATAAGGTTGGCCCAAAAGAACATCACAAACTTCGAGAGAAGCAACATCACACAATACCTTGTCTTTGAAGGGCTTGATGTCGTATGACAGTCGACACTGTTGGTTGACGCGAATATCGATTCCTTGGTGGAGTCATCCAATGGTGTAGGGTTGTGGGTGAGGCATTGTGGGCAGGGCTAGCTGCTTGATGACCTCTGCATAGATGAAGTTCTTCTGGCTACCGCTATCAATGATGAAGTGCAGCGGGGTTACTTTTACCCACATTTGTGAATGGAAGAGGCGCTCTCCTTCTTCTGGCTCGTCTGGTTCACCAGGCTGGAGCTTGGTGGTAGCAACGGTGGCACTGGGTTCCATGTCAATGATTTGTCTTCCCCTTTCTGGTTCTAGCTCAGAGTTAAAATCCACATCTGATTCAGAGGCTTTCACTTCGGCCACTAGTGACTGCTTTGAGCGACAATCAACATTGTTATGCCAAGGGCTCTTATGGAAGTTGCACCACTTCCTGGTATCTTTCTTTGTCTTTCCAGTGTCCTTCTTTGCTTGTGGCTTGGATTGGTTGTCCTGATACTGTCCATCTTTGCTCTGTCCTTTGTTCTGTGGGTTGGGGCCGCCCTTTCCTAGCTTTTGTTGTCAGGGGTTCCCAGGCCCAAATTGTCGTGTCTTTTGTTTGAGCTTCTGCTTGATTTTGGCATCATATCGGTAGGCCATGCCCAAGGATGAGATGTCTAGAAATTCCATTTCGGTCTGGATGTATCTATGTAAAGCACCGCGATACTTGAGCACCAGATGTCACTCCGAATATTTGATACCCAACTTGGTGTGCAAGGTATGGAAGATATTTGTGAAATCTGGCACTGTTTGGTCTCTTTCTTGCCGCAGTGTGATCCATTTGGTATATAAGTCATCATAAATTTCGACAAGGTAGTATTGTTCCTTAATAGCATCCCTGAAGGAATCCCAGGTGGCCGTGAATATAAATAATGAGGGTTCCTCTGTCTCCTTTTGCTCACAAAACGTTTCCCACCAATATTTGACATGGGGGATGGCTTTGAGGAGCGCAAAAGTAATATTTTCTCTATTCAAAAATTTATGGACAGAAAAATACCCTTCTAGCAGATTCAATCACTTGTCTACAACATCTGCGTCTATCTGACCTTCAAATATAGGAATATCGAACTTTATTTGTACCTTGAAGGGGGTGGCGCCTCCACTCAAAGAAGATGTGTCGCATGTGGGTAGCCGCCAAAGGATTTGCGTGAAACTATCCATCATCTCATTCCTCTGTTGCGTGAGGGCTTCCTCAATCAATAGTTTGAAAGGATCTCATGTCCCGTCATCTTTCTTTTCTCTTGCCATGAGAGGTCGCTTAGGTGTGCGAGAGATTTTTTCTTCAAGAGAAACAATATCTTTCCCAACTCTTTGTACTCTGACCTCATTGGGGACATGCATTAAGACGACAAGGAGCAAACTGCTCTGATACCACATGACTTTTGGCACTTCATCTCCTAGAGTTAGGTTTTTGGATGTCTAGGGTTTTTGGCATTCTTGTTTATTGTAAAAGGCCTTCAGAGCCTCATTGTAATCATCTTCTTGCAAATGAGTGCAGCCGTCACATCTCTTCTCAGAGAAAATCCACCATCATTCTAGCAAGCTTGTTTCTGCTGCATTTTACAGTTTCAGCTTATTTCATTATTGAATAGAAAACCAATTTTATTGTATCTCTATTATTTTAATAATCTGTATTCATTTCGTTTTGCTCATAAAATATGGATCAGTGGTATCAAAGGAGATTCATTTTGGGGCCTCAATTATGCCTTCAGCTATCATTGAGTTGGGACGATCCTGAAAAACCTTCATTTAGGCCCTCAAAATGGCCCCGGAAGTGAAAACTGCTAAAAATAGTAAATTGCCAAAATTGCTAGAAAACTATTTTGAGCCAGTTGGAAAAGGTGGGTGGCCACCGATATCCATCTAGATCAATTCTTTGCATGAGTAGTAGTGTCTGCATTGCACTGGGAGCATAGGGGGGTGCAGTGCCCCCGAGAATTTTTTTTGCCTCGAGAAATGTGTCACATTTTTGCCTCGTTTTTCGTGTTGCCTCAATTTTCATGTCCATTATTAGGTGGTTTTTCGGCACATGGTTTTTTGCTGATGGTTTTCTATTTACGGTTAAGGAATTAGGGTTGTTGACTCATTCAGGTCATTGGGTTAGGGTTTTGGATGCCGTTGGCTCCTATATGTATATTGTATTGTAAAAAATGTATCACTATGAATGAATAGAAAATATACAGCCTGAGTGGGCCTAATGGTTAAGAACATGTGTTTCCTCCGTAGACTTTACTAGTCAATTCGTTGGGCGGAGGGGGGTCCCTTGTCCCTCAAACAAGGGGGTCTCATACACCAATTTGGTGTGGCTTGGTCGTGACCTTAAAAATGGATTATTATTATTATTATAGAATATGTTGGTTTTCCCGGTTTGGGTTTCCAAGGGAAAAATATTTGTGTAATGTTTGTATTTGCCATTGTATATTTTCTGTTCTTTTACTGAAAATTTGTTTGCAGTAAATATTGTACAAGGTTAAAATCTATATATATTTCATTCCAAGCTTTGAAATGCCACATCTAATGGTTGACCGGTTGGGGCATTAAGGGTGTTCTAGCCAATAAGGCTTTGAAAGGCCTCATTCTAAGTGAACCTTGCTTATAAATAGTTAACGAATTGAAGAATTCAACCCTCCAACCCCTTATCAACCCTTAGCTAATAAAGATAAGTTGTCAAGAATGAATATTTCAAGAAGTAAGGCTTTGAAAGGATCAGGGTAAATACTTCTTGACAGTGAGGTAGCCATTACTTTTTTCCAGGGTTTGAAATGTTGGAAACAACCCTAATGAGATTATTCTTGATATTTTATTTCAAAATATGAGGTTTCCTATCATCATAGATGATTTTAGGGGCTAAATTTCGCTCATGGGCTAATTTTCCATGGTTTTTCCAAAAACGAGATTCGCTATTTTAAAAATGATTCGCCCAAATTCTATAGGATAAAATTATTTTACCTCAAAAATCGCCAAAATTTTATNTTCGCCCAAATTCTATAGGATAAAATTATTTTACCTCAAAAATCGCCAAAATTTTATAAAAACTATATAAAATCCTTAGAAATTTGAATATTTTTACAAAAATATCGCCAATCATTTATAGTTGGCATATGAAGGATTAGTAATATTCGCCAAGGTTTCTACATTTTAAAATAGATTTCCATCTTTAAAATCATCCCTGCCTATCATGATTATAAGCATCACACACTCATGGGTGATTGTGTTGGTCACATTCCCCTAGAGGCGATGATTCAAGCATGGATGAAAGGAGTGTGGGAGCTACATGGCGACATTGTTGAAGTATCGAGAGATTAACTAAGGCCTTTTTCAATTTTATTTTTTTTAACAATCTACAAGTGAAGCTATCACTTCTAACAACTCTTAGGTTTACAATAATAATTTTGTTGTGTTCTCTCGTTGATTTGGGACTTTTTAATTAAGTAGAGTGAACAACTATATTTTCTTCTGTGGATAGAGTTATCGGGTGTTCCCATATAATTTTGGCCATTCCTTTGATGTATCTCCTAATTCTTTAGGTAGCTTCATCTGTTATGAATCTTACATGTTATTTAATCCTCACCCTCAAAAGAGGGAATGCCTTAAAGTAGGCCTATCAAATGTTTATGTTGATATTAATGAGTAGTGAGATGTTTAAACACCCTATTAGGTACATCAATCTATTGAATACATTTTTAGGTGTCAAATCCCAAACTATAAGATTTAACACTAATTGTTGATGGCCAATGCTAAGCCAACTCAACACCCCAATCTATTCAAGATCAAACAACTCCTTGGGCTAACAATGATGTGGAATATGGTTCATCTCAAGTAGTTCAAAGAATTCATAAGCTAGTAAGGTTGGAGGAGGCCAAAATGCTAAGTCTAGCAAAACTTTGACCTTGATCATTCCAACTATGACCAAGTCATTGATCTCAATCAAGTTCAAGAAATCTACATAGTTCTCTCAAAACATTGTCATTGGTGGTTGTAATAGGAGGGTGTGCTCTCTGTCTCTCCTCTTGAATTCCCAAGAATTTAATGGCGTCAAGGAGGATTAAAGAGAACCAAAATTTTTCACTATGCATAATTGTTTTTCCCATGCCCTTTGAGGCAAGCCCTATGAAACTTGAACTCCTTTAACGTGCTTTTTGCACTATGTGACAAGGCTAGAATGGGTGATATGTATTCCATTTCCACTCCAACACAAATGAAAGTAGTATGATTGAAAGTAAAGGGGCTTACCAACCCTTGCAAGAAAGTTTTGGTCATAGGGGTCGATTTGTGCCTTGTGTGATTCTAGTTTGTGACATCTCTTTTCAACCTTTATTGCAACTAAGATTCTGTCTTAATTAGGATCATCATGAATTTTAATTCCTCATACAACTAACTCTTACTCATCGTTGCATGTGCACATGCCAATGCAATTGCAACCCATGCTTGGTATCCAACATGTCATTAATCTGACGTCAACAAATGATCAACATGGAACCTCAAATAGGTCAGCACTCATCCTCATCCCTATTATGAATTCTTTGGCCATGTCAACAAAATCTTATTTTTGAGATTCTCAATGCACCTAACATTGATTATATTGATTATAATACTCAATATGGGAGAATATTAAAGGTATTAATCAATGATAAGGTTCTAAGGCTAGGGTTTATATGTGATTTCATATCACACAAAGATCTGGGAATTTAAGGCCAAAGTTATTACTCATTTTCTATAATTAATTATTGTTAATTCGTGTGGAGGTTGAGATTAAGGCCTAGACTAAAGAGGCTCTGGAACCTCATGGGTGGATTTGCATGACTATCTTTAGCCTAATGAAGGGATTTTTTAAATGTTCTTTTGTTGAAGAGAATCATTGCCATAAAGTGATTCTTCATGTCCCTTGGATGTGTCGAAACACCTTGGTTATGTTAGTTGAGTGGCATGAGGTATTCTCCATTGAGGAAGCCTCCTATATTTATTGTTCAGACATGGTTGAATTCTTAGGGATCCTATTGAAATACTAGGATTTTTTGGAACATATTTTTTAATACCAATTTATAATTTTAATTTCCATGAACAAGCAGGGTTCTTTAACCCACACTCTAACAAGAGTGTTTGTATCTAGGTTGTTATTTCCAAAGACATAAAAGAGATTTTGTATATTTAAGGAAGAGGTAGAATCATATGTTAACTAATGTTTACATCAATCTCCCCAACACTTGTTTTAGGTGTCAAACCCCACATCATAGGATCAATGATTTCCCCTTATTAGAAAATAATTAATGTTGTTGTTCCCAATGCCATTAAAACAATGGCTCAAGCCCCTCAAGCTTCACCCTAAATAAATAATGAAAGTTGGACAAGGGAAACGAGGAAGGGAAAATCTCCCCAAACTCAATAGTCCCAACCAACTTCCCAATCTCAAAGCTCTAACTATCACCTCAAACCTACACTATCCCATCTCATAAGAAACATTCAATCTTTGCAATAGTTAGAGACCCCCTTGGTAGCTCATAACTCATTTGTTTGTTGTGGATGGGGATTGATTTCAATCTCCACCTCCATGATTGAATGCATTTGAGTCAACCCCTAGTATTTAAGGCCCTCGTAGGAAGCCAAAAGCATGATTGTAAACGACTTCTTCCTACCCAATATGTAGGGTGTGACTTCTCCAAACACTTTCAATGCTATAGTAGAATGGGAAGGTGAGGAGATAATAGGTTACCACGTAGAAAGTTTTCAATGAAGGTAGGTTCATGGAATGTACAAGATCTTGCATACACATGTCGCAATCCATGGTGCTAAAAATTAAAAATGTTGTTAATGATCTTGATATTCTTTGGTTGCAATATATTGAATTAGTTTTCTACTTAAGTCAATCATTCAGGTTATCTCCTCGCATATGGTGTTATTGTAGTTTTAATGGAGGTACACACGGCTATTGAACATCCAACCACCCCTCAACACCAACTCCAAGGAAGGTGCGTGGATGACAAGCTCAATAACTATGATCATCGGGGCATTGAAGTAATTAGAAGTTTAGTGTTTGTGAGAAAGTCTATGGCCATATCCCCTAGTACAGTTGGTGCAGGAAACCATCAATGCATATGTCTTCATTTTGTCACCATGTTGAAGGCACATTTAATGATTGGTAGGACTGTAGGGATGGTGACATTCTCTGGTGGATATTTTTATCTAGATTACTTGCTCCCACATTGTTGTTCATTCAAGATCTGTTGGTTGCAACTGGGTCTTTGTTCGACCACCCACACCTATTCATTTGGACTTATCTTCCTCTGTATTTTGAGGGTAAGGGAAAGAGGTTGGGTTCGTCGGGGCATGGGATCTTCTTGGCGGGGTGGTGTTGTGCATGGAAGTCAGGCTCGGTTGACAGATGAATTGGAGAAGGTTGCCTCTGATACACCTAGTCGCCGAGAGGAGATGAGTGGTTCACCTATGGAACCTTACATGCAATCAAATTTGAATGACATCCTCGTCTGGGGATGTCGAGTAGAATGGGTCGAGGAAGAGGTCATGTTTCTAGGAAAAATTGAGTTTTGGTCTAATGTCCATGGCATGACCTCAATTAAGATGGATGGCCATCCTTCTGAAGGATCCTAGAAGACTCAACCAGACGACTGCCCAGAGACAATGCAATGCCACCTAAAGGAGGGGATGTTACAACTTGTCTTTGAATTAAGGCGGGGAGTTGCATATTTGAGGTTCAAGATGGAGCAGTTGGATGCCAAACTCACCATGTTGCTAACTCTATGCTCCTATCTCATGTCTCATCAACTAGCCTAGGATCTGGACTTACTGGTCATGGCCATCTTGGATGTGCCCATCCTTTTGTATCCTAATTTCTCCCTCGGCCTGCATGGAGGAGAATATAAGAAAAATCCTTAGGCTATTCATGGTTCCATTTTGTAATCTTGTAGTCTTAATCTATATTTTGTTCATCTTTATGTTGCCTAGATTTTGCTCAATTTTTTAACCTTTAATAGAACAACTAAAGTATTTTGGCCCCACCGGGGATGCTTGTTTTTTGAAATATCTTGACACTTGGGTTAGTTTCAATTGTTGACAACCCAAATCTAGTAAAACTATTCTTGTAATCTCCAAGACTACTTGAAGGTAATACAAATTTGAACTTACAAAAAAAACCATTCAGGTTATCTGGTCAAACTATGTTGGTTTCTAATTAACCGGGTTGAAGGTAAAGGTGGGGCCACATCCTTTATTTATCCAAACTAGGAATCAGATATTATCCAACATAAGACTAAAATTTGATCCCTCAAACTGTGTTGTATGGACACTATTTGATTTCAAAGGCCATGTGATAGGCCTAGCCAACATTTATGCTCCAAATGACGCAAACAAAAGGGTGGCCTTATGGAATTGGTTGGTTGAAAGCATGTGTAAGGCATGTTGGTTGTTATATGATTATCTCAATGATGTCAAACTCAAGAAAGAAATTGGAGGGGTTTTTACCTATGTGCATGCCACCAAGAGAGTAGTTAGCCTAGAATTGTGGGGTCAAATTTTCTACAGGGTCTCCACTTAGTGAACTTGTGACATAACACATGAATTCATGGGATATTAAAGAATACCTCTANAAATTGGAGGGGTTTTTACCTATGTGCATGCCACCAAGAGAGTAGTTAGCCTAGAATTGTGGGGTCAAATTTTCTACAGGGTCTCCACTTAGTGAACTTGTGACATAACACATGAATTCATGGGATATTAAAGAATACCTCTAATTTCACCATATATTTATAAATACCTCCCAAAATCCTATTTTTGAACCCCCTATTGATAGATATTGATATTTAGGCTTGGACATTAGACAACTGCATTAACAAGGGATTGATCAAATTCATTTCAACTAGTGCTTGATGACCCTCCTAAATGTGTCTTATAGAATTCTATCCTAGGGCCTAACCTTGTGATGCAAGCAATATCTTGTTAAAAGTCATCAAGTTTGAGCAAGTTGGATTTATCAAAGGATTAATTATTTTCAACAATATGCTTACAACTGGGAAGGAATAGAGTGGATCAAGAGCTAAGGCCAAGATGTCCTTTTCAACAAGATTGAGAGAAATCATGTGATAGGTTAGTCTTTCCTTTTTTTATCATTGTGCTAAAAGCCCTAGGGTTTGGCTCTTTTTTTTGTCAAACCAATGGAAATGTTCTTCCCAAAACTATTGCATTCCTTTCTATTAACCAAACCAAGTTTGAAGAAAAGATCATTTTCATATCTATCAAACAAGGATGATTATTTCTCGATGATTATGGAAGAAGAAAAAAACATCGATAACACTATGGAAGTACTGCAAATATTTTGTGAGGCTTCAGTGTCCTAGTTGCAAATGTCCAAGACTTAGTGCTTCCACCTTAACTAAAGGGAGATGCATATTTCTAGTTGGAAAGCTTATCATAATATTTTTGTGGGATAACTCTGGCAAAGATAAAGGATTCCATAGACTCAATTATAGCACATGTTGTACATCAATAGAAAAAAGGGGAGTGGGAAGTCTTGCTACAATAGTTCAGGATTGGCCCCTGTGTTCCAAATGGATCATTATAATTGTTAAGGGCCTCAAAACTTGGAAATCATGCTAAGAAATTGTATCACCTGGGGAACCATTTATGGTTGCTAAGTTAGAATAAATATGAACTGACAAACACTCCTAATTACCCAAACCCTTGTGAAGGTGAAAATGAATTTTATAGCTATGAGAATTTGGTAGGTATTGGAGGCCATCAAGCACAAATTGGTTTGGAAAAGTGATTCTCTAAGGGACATATAACTTTCCTTCAATGACCACTATTTGTGGCGGTCACCAATGGTTTTGCAATATGGAAAAAAATTAGCTAAGAATCCTTGGCTCTCGGACAAAATATTGTTTGAGAAAGGCATGCATTTCCATGGAGATCTCAATGACAACTGGTCTAGATACTAGAAGACATGGGAGACTTTAATGAGTTCAAGCTTATCACTACTAACAAAATTATTAAAAAAAGTTTAGAGTCCAATTTCAAACAATCATTCTCTAAATTTTGGCATGGCAAGGATATGGCCTTGGTGGAAGAAATAGAGTTGGAATGGAAGGAAAGGATTCAAGATTAAGTCAGACGATGGATACCAATATCTATCTTATAGTGTGTGGTTGGATGCAAAGATTAACAAAGTTTGTAGGATTAAGTTAAAAGAAAAATCATAGCTTTATTGATGAATATGCATCTAGAATATGTACCTAGAACCCCAAAATTTTACTTTTCCTAGTCTTTAATTCATGGAGGCCTACCTATTGACTCACACCTAAAAGAAACCTTGAAGCATCCTTTTTGGTATTACAAATATTCATAGTTTTCCTAGGATTGGGCTAATAAGATCAATGACCAATTCCTCTGATCCAATAGCACCTGAATTTTTTCCCTTTTATGAGACTCTCTCACATGGGTCATTGATCTAGAATGTATCATTATATAATTTTTCATCTATCTTGGTACTTTCTGGGAGGAAAAATAATTGACTTCCAAGGCCCATTTTAGTGGTAAATCTTGTTTGAGGCGTCAAATGGTATTTTTGGGGTTAAAAAGTTATGAGCTTAGCTCCTACACTCTCAATGTTGTTCTACACATTGTATTCTTTCCAACTATGAAAAACACACCTCAATCGGAATTTGTATGTGGAAGTTATCCTTCCCGTAAGTTAACCTACCCTATTGACAATGATGGTACCGAGTGGATGCAATGTTAGCCCCCATTACTCACACATGTGGGGCTACTCACATGTGGACTTTTAAGAATATCTAGAGGGTCCAAAACCCTAACACTAAATGAGGGTTGAGGCATGGAAAAACCCTAGCTCTAACCCTAGACGACTATCAGGCTATGTTAAATATTGTGCCACTGGGAAAGGAAGGGGTTCCATTCTTTTGGTATTGTTATTGTTCCATAGTTGAGTAGAGAATCCAGGAGTGTGAAATTGAAGCATAATAGAGTAGGTAGAAGATTCTATAGCATCCATACAAGCCACAATGTCAGTGGAAACTCCATAGTGAGTGCCCATTTCTTTATACATGCATTTCATAACTGAGAAGAAGAGAGCATAGCACATGTCTCAAATTCTAGTTAGTTTTTCTCCCATATTGGTTTTCCCAAGTCACATATTGTGTTTATTGTGAATGGTGTGTTCATTTTATTATTTCTTTCAGTCCATTTTCAATTATTTCCATAATTTTGAGCACTACACTAGTAATATTAAATTTGAAATCTAAGGAAATAAACTACATAATAAAATATTTCAGAATATTGTAAGATCTATTGTGATCAACTATTCCAGTGGAATATCCATGGTAGTTTATAGATCAGTTGTGGAATTTCACACAACATGGGAAAGGATTATAATTGATATTTTACACCATCTTTGGAAAACAAGGTGTGAATGTGCTTTTACAAATTCATTATACAACATAGTTTTTACGAAGCACAATGGGTCCTTAATATGTGTCCATATGTATCTATAAATTCAGGTGTACGCATAGAGGGTTGAAATGGAATTGGTGCATCTACATAAGGTAATGGAGTACTAGACTTGTGAATCATGTACCATGAGTGAAGTGTGTCTTAAAGGACATCCACATTCTCACTCTACACACTCCAAAGCTTCAAGTGGTCATCATTGTCAAAACAAGGTAGGATAAGTAGTAAGAGAGTGTTAGAAAAGGTGAAGGAGTTGGTCCCTATTCATAAAACAAGGTATATTCACACAATTCAAACACCTTAAGACAAACACTCACACACAGATCAAATATTGAGACATTAAGATTTACATGGTTAAAACCCTTAAATAGGGATTCAAACAGTTCAAGACACTTAGGAAGTTAATTAATGCAGAAAAAATAGTTTACAAAACACGATTCAAATAGTTCAAGACACTTAAGCAATTAATTGATGTAGAAAAATATTTAACAAAACATATATTTGTTCAATCATCAACAAAAGACCCTCAATTCTCTTTAAATAAAGATAATGGACCAATTGGGTGCTAATCCATGGATTAAGTATCACTAATATTGAGCAAATGTTTGAACTATGAATCACTCATGTGTAAGACATGATTGTGCCTGCCAGACTAATACAATACAAAATCACACTTAAGAAACACATTAAAAACACATTGTTAACATAATACCACATTATACCAAATTAAATTTAACCTAGCTCCTAGCATTGAAATATCATAACACCTCCCCCCCCCATAAGAACTACTTGGGATGTGATTGAAGGATTTACAAAAGTGACAAAATGAGAAGGGAGGAGGCATTAAAGCCTATCCCTCCTTAATGACAATTTCATGAACTCCTAAAATAGATCAAATTTTAATAACTTGGCTTCTATGAGGAGCTTTGTGAAAATGTCAGCAACTAGATCATATAAAGGGAAATAAAGCACTTCAAGGGTGCGATCTTGAAGAAGTGTAATGCCCTAGTTTTGACCCTTTGAATGTATTAGACTGAATTGTGTATAAATTGTAAATAAGTGTTTATAATGATGGGATTTGAGACATGTGAGCTTAAATAAAATGGAATCTTGTGTAAATGATGTAAATATCTTGTATGGATTCCTAGTGCGGAGCTCAAGGTCAAGGTCCAACTAGTGAATGGCTAGGCATGTAATTGTGATAATTATGCTTTCTATGCACCATGTGGTAAGCCTTCCATGGTATGGTCGAGATATGTAAATATTGTATCAAAAAACAATATAAAGGTCCAAGATGGTTGTGAAGAGCATGAGAAAGGAAATGATTCCACTAGATGGGGAGATAAAAGGGGGCATGAAGTGGAGAGAAATAATCATATTCTTCCTAATTATACATGTGGTACATGTTATCAAACTAATGGTATGGATTTTTCAACAAGTTGCTCTTTCCAATGGATAACCTAACATTCATGTATGCCTTTAGGTTGGTCCTTTGCCTATTTATATTGCTTCCTCTTCTTTTTCAAAATTATCCATTAGAGAAATTTAGCATTAAAAAATGGGCCACAAAACAAAAAATGTGTGATCTGTTCATATTATGGTAGTTGCAGGAGGTATTAACCTCCATGTGTAAACTTTGGCTAGAATAGAATATTCTAAAAGCAAGAGAAACCCTAAATAGATGTGTAAAAACCCTAGAAGACAATTCATCTCAGTATAATCATTATTATTAAAGCGTTATCTTCTAAAAGGAAAAGTCGGCGAAGACAAGTGACAAGAACAACTATAAGTAAGAGATGATCCATCTCATTTGTACACACTCACCTCACTCGCTCTCTCAAGTATTGCGCAAGTTTGAAGCTGTAGCTGCAAGGATGGAAGGTGGATCTTCTGGGGTGGTTCTTGGTCTCTCTCTCTAGCGTTATATAGCCTAAGATATGCACCCTACCTTCTAGTATCTCTTGGTGGTATTCTTGGTGACATTCTTGGTAACTGTAATTGTTGCAGCTGAGTATTGTTCTTGTTCTCTGGCTTTAGGACTTTTTGTTTGGTGAGCTATCTTCGGAGAAATATGTCCTCTCTTGGTTATCTATTAGTTCTAGTGATACTTCCAGAATCATTCTATCTAGCAAAGGTTATGGTGCTCGGGGGTGGTTGTGTGCCTATGGTTGGGTGACAATAGTGATACCGTCTATGGTAAAACAAGCACATCAAATATTTTAACAAGTTATGGGCCCACACCACCTTCAAGACAGTATAACCGTTGGAAGGTAAAGTGACAATTCTTTGTTAAGCTCGTTGTGGCACCAATAGCAGCTGCAACTAGGGTTTCTGATTTTGTAGCTGAAGCAAAACCCTAATCCAACTCTTTGGGAACCTTAAGTGAAGTGTTGGACCTAAATTTATGGATATTCTAGTGTGCCCTAGCCTAGAGTACCCTCTGATGTCCTCAACCAACAAAAACATCAAGTTTGAGTTTTTGGTCAAAGTCAAGTCAAAGGTTAACTAGTCAAATTCAAAGTCAAAGTCAAAGTCAAATCTTGACTTTTGGTCAAAGTTGATTTTTGTGGTAAAAGTTGAAATTTTAGAGTTTCTAGCTTGTTATAATCATTTAACCTTTTGATTCAGTTTCTAACCGCTTCTTGTCAAGATGGTGTCTAGTTTCAAATTAGAAGACAAGCCGAATGAGGTTGCAAATTTCAAAGGTATGCACTTGTATATGCTTTTCATGTTATATCATCCAACAAAGCATGAATGTATTTTGCAGGGAATGTACAAGAGACCTTGTCCAAGCAATGATCTTGGATTCAATACATTCAGAGGAACAAGCAGTTGAGGCTCCAGGTTCTAGGTTTGATTGATCAAATTGTTAAGTTTCAATTTGCACAATTCAAGTTTGATAGTTGTTATAGTACAAGTAAATACTATAGTTGAGACAAAAATCTTTGAAAGGTTCTATTACTGCTAGGCATACTTGGTTGTATGTAAGTAATATTGATATAGATGTTTATTGCACTTGTTTGCAAAATGAACTAGCATCTCCTCTAGGAGATATTTCTTGTTCCCAGGAAGGTCACCTTGGTAATTCTATTATCCTTGTTACCATAGATATGTTCTTATGAAAATGTTTTTGGAAATACTTTTTCTCTTATTGTTCTTGTTCTGGGCAGGTCACAGGCGATAGCTCTCAGAGGAGCTACAATGACAGTTGAAAACATGGAGCAGATGACTCCATCAAGTGGTGAGGCAGGTAATCTCACCAAGTACTAATTCTAAAAGAAGCATGTAAAGGAAAAGGATTTTTGGATATTGTTCACTTAGATGTGTGTGAACCAATCTCAACCTCCTCACTAAGCGGAAGATAAATATCTTGAGGTTCGATAATGAAGGAGAGTACATCTCCAAGAATCTCGTTGTCTTTTGTAAAGTAGCAGGGATTAGGAGGGAGCTAATTGTCCCACATAATCCTCAACAAAATGGTGTAGCAGAAAGAAAGAACCGTTCCATTGAAAAATATTTTAAGGCAATAATGAATGACCAGAATCTATCGATGTTTCTATGGGGAGAAACAAATATGATAGTCATATATGTTCAGAATAGAATTCCTCATCGTATATTGAAGAACATGACTCCAAAAGAAGCTTTCTCTGAAAAAGAAGCCAAGTGTTGAACACTTGAGGATCTTTGGTTGTTAGTCAAGAAGAAAGAACGGAAGGAAGCTATGATGGAAGAATATCAATATATCATGAAAAATGATGTATGGGAAATTATGCCTAGACCCGAAGGAAAGTCGGTGGTAACTTCAAAATGGGTTTACAAGATAAAGCATGCAATAGATGGGAGTATTGATAAATACTAGGCGAGATTCGTGGCTAGAGGGTTCTCCCAACATGAGGGAGAAGACTATGATGAGAAGTTTGCTCAAGTTTGTTGGGTATGTGTTATATTCTTTGCACGAGTAGTAGTGTCTGAGCGTATGTGTCGGGCGCGCAGGGGTTCGGGGGCAACACCCCTGGATTTTTTTTTTCTAGATCGGGACCGCATTTTTGGAACCACATTATATTTAGGTGGTTTTTTGGCACATGGTTTCTTTGCCGATGGTTTTATATTTCCGATTAAGGAATTAGGGCTTTGGACTAATCCATGTCATTGGGTTAGGGTTTTGGATGTCTCTGGCTCCTATATGTATTTTTTATTGTAAACATTGTAACACAATGAACGAATATAGAATATGTTTGTTTTCCTGGTTTAGGTTTCCAGGGGAAAAATCTCTATGTGATGTTTGTATTTTCCATTGTATCTTTTATGTTCCTTTACTGAATATCTGTTTGTAGTAGATATTGTACAAGGTTAGAATTTACATTTGGTATCAAAGCTTTATTGGCTTCAGGGGGACACCTTTGTGGTCAAGGGTTTGGCTCAGGACTCTGATAAGCCTTGTTACAGTGAGAGATATGCGGTATTGTTTTTCAGGTGAAAAGAAATGGCAATCAATTCGAAGATCGAGATCGAGAAGTTTAATGGAAAAAGTTTTGAGTTGTGGAAGCTCAAGATGGAAGATCTGTTAGTGGACAGAGATCAGTGGATCGCAGTAGATCTAGGTACTGCAGCTACAAGAACTTCTGCAGATGACTGGAAAAAGTTGGATCGGAAGGCAAAGAGCACAATCCGACTGTGTCTCTCCCATTCAGTATTACTGAATGTGTCAGAGGAAGCTACAACCAAGGATTTATGGAAAAATTTGGAGAAGTTGTATCAATCTAATTCCCTGGTAAATAAACTATTCCTGAGAAAGAAGTTGTATAACCTGAGGATGAGAGATGGAGACTCGGTGGCAGAGCATTTAAATGCCTTCAATACTATGGTAAGTCAGTTAGTATATGTTGAGATTAAAATTTCAAATGAAGATAAATGTATCTATTTGTTGTGTTCTTTACCAGACTCGTGGGATAGTCTGGTTGTGGCCATAGGTAGTAATACAACTTCCTTGAAGTTTGAAGACGTGGTCTCATCCTTGTTGTTGGAGGAGATGAGATAGAATAATATGGAAGGACATAACATAGACACATTAATTGCAAGAGGACATTCCCAGGAAAGAAATAGATCTAATTTCTCAAGTGGGAGATCTAATTCTAAGGGTAGATCTAAATCTCCCAGAAAGTTTGTAAGGGTATGTTGGAGATGTGGAAAAGAAGGGCACTACAAGAAGCAGTGTAGATTCAAATTTGAGAAAAAGAAGGGATCTGAAGAATCTTCTTCTACAGAAGAAAATACCTCCAAGGAAGAAGGAGGGGATGTGTACTTGGCCTCTTCAAGCACACATGCAGGTCATGAGTCATGGTTGGTTGACTCTTGTGCATCCTTTCATATGACTCCCCACAGGGAGTGGTTCTGCGAATATGAAAGGTATGATGGAGGTAATGTTTTCTTAGGTAATGATTCGACAAGAAGAATCATAGGAAGAGGAAGG
>ML795544.1:9467-27704 GCA_009831015.1 Picea engelmannii
ATATATATATATATATATATATATATATATATATATATATATATATATATATATATATATATATATATATATATATCTGATTCACACCCCCTCTCAGTTATATTTCCAACAATTGGTATTAGAGATGGTGCCTTTGATCAAAGTTACATCCATAATCTTGGACATGATGAGTCACGATGGAGGTTCAACTAATAGATCCCCTCTGTTTGATGGAACAAAATTTTCCTTCTGGAAAATAAGGATGACAACACATTTAATGTCCTTTGGTGTTGATGTTTGGGATGTCGTTGAAACGGGATATGTGAAGCCTGTAGTCTTGGCCTCAAAATATGATAAGCTGGAGTTTAGCTTTAATGCTAAAGAAATGAATTCCATCCTCAGTGGACTTGCTGAAGCCGAGTTTGTCAAATTCATGCACTATGACTCAACAAAAGTTATGTGGGACAAGATGATAAGTAGTTATGAAGGTGATGAAAAAGTGAAAGACACAAAACTTCAGACTCACGGACTGAAGTTTGAGTAGTTAAAGATGGATGAAGATGAAACTATTAGTAAGTACTTTTTATGTATAGAAGGACTTGTCAACACTATGAAAGGGCTAGGTGAAACAATAGCTGATCCTTTTCTAATCCAGAAAATATTAAGATCTCTTCCTGATAGATTTAATCCAAAGGTCTCTGCTATAGAGGAAATAACTGAACTCAAAACGATGACTCTAGATCAACTTCTTGGAACCCTAACTGCTTATGAAATGAGAATCACCAAAGGTAAATCCACTACAAGAGAGGCATCTTTTAAAGTAGAGAACAATACAGACTCCGGCATAGATGATATTGAAGCAAATTTTGTGAGAAGACTGAAGAAAGGATCGGGCAAATACAAAGGTAAACTACCTTTCAAATGTTTCAATTGTGGTAAGATAGGTATTTTTGAAAATAAGTGTCCTCACAAAAGAAAGGACCGGACATATGATGATGAGGAGAAGCACAAACACAAAAATTTCTATAAAGAGAATAATTTTAAGAAGAAAAGTCTTTGTGTAAACAATGATGATGATCCTTCAGATGATGAAGACAATGACTCTTCTATTGAAGATAAACTAAATAATATCATGCTAATAGATTTAGAAGATCTAAACACTGAAGATACAGGAAGTGAGTTCGTTGACTTCAAAGCAAAAGTAGTACTTGAAGGAGAACTTGTCAGCTCCATGGAATAGATTGATAGACTCAGAGAAAAGGAAAGAAAACAAAAATAGTTGCTTCTCAGGTATGAGGAAACATGCAAGGAACCATCTGAAGAAATTAATATGTTGAAGGAAAAGTTAGAAGAAGCCAAGAAGATTGAAGACATCCTCAAACAACAATTTAAGGAAGCCAAAATGAAAGGTGAAAAATTGGAAGCTGAAGTGGTGTCTGTCAGAAAAGATCTAGAGAAATTCCAGGCTTTATATCATCAAAATCTGACAAGTATTAAAGCCTCAGAAGGATTAGCCTCCATTCTGAAACAACAAAGGAATTCAAAGTTGAAAATTGGTTTGGGATATGAAGAGGGATCAAGTAGTGATCAACCAAGCAACAAAGAATTCATCAATTTTGTCAAATCCACAACTACTGACAACAACAAACCTGCAGACACCAAGGAAGGGAATCAACCACTAAGGAGGAGTGAAGGAAAAGCTAGCAGAACTGAATCTAAAGAACAAATAAATATTACACTCTCTGCCTAAGAACATCATCAACATGGAAGAAATTGACCTACTCAAAGAAGACAACCATTGTCCAGGTACAAATATTATTTCTATGGATATTGTTTTTACTGCTCTAACTTTGGCCATAAAGTTGTAAATTGATCTTTAAGATTTAGACATGAGCAATCAAGACATACAAGGAATAAATACCTTCCACAATAAAGAATGAAACAACGACATACTGCAAATTAGGTGATGGTTGGGAAAAGGACGCAGACTAAGCATAACAATCATTATGATCCTTTGTTCAATGAAGCAGAATGTTACATCTGCCATAATTATGGACATAAGGCTGCAGACTGTCGCTTAAAGAACTATAAGCCAGAGTCAAATCACAGAGCTGAAAATGTCAAGGTTTGGAAGAAGAATGAAGATAACAAGTATGGATTAGTGTTGTCAGCTAAAAAAAAAAATGACTCATGGTATATTGACAGCGGATGCTCCAGTCATATGACGAGTGACAAAAGTAAGTTCCTATCACTCAAGGAAAATAAATCAGGAAGTGTGACCTTTGGAAATGATGCTTCGGGAAAGATCAGAGGTAAAGGTATAGTAATCTTAAGTACTGGAAGAAGCAAAGCTCAAGATGTATTATTTGTTGATGGTTTAAAGCATAATCTTCTTAGTGTCAGTCAGATATGTGACAGAGGATGTGAAGTCACTTTCACTGCCAAGAATTGTAAAATAAAGACAGTCAACACATGAGAGCTTCTTGGAAAAGGGGTTAAAATTGAAAAAAATGTATACGTCCTGAAGGAAGATAAGGAGAAGTGTCATTTAAACAAAATTGATGAAAGTTGGTTATGGCACATAAGACTTGGACACCTGAATTTTGATCATATTGTCAAACTGAACAATGAAGGTGTTGTGAAAGACCTTCCAAAATTATCTAAGCCTAATAACTCTGTATGCAACTCCTACCAAATGGGGAAGCTGACTCATGCTCAATTCAAATCGAAGAGTTGCACATCTTCAGAGAAACTGCTTCAATTTTTTCATATAGATCTATGTGGACCATCACGAAAAGAAGGAACTAGAGGAGAACGATACTTTATGCTGGTCATTGATGACTTCTCCAGACATACATGGGTTTCCTTTCTGAGAGAAAAATATGATGCGTTTGAGAAGTTTAAAATGTTTAAGGCATTAACCGAGAATCAGACAGGAAGAAGGTTAAAGGCAATTCGCTCAGACAGAGGAGGAGAATTTATGTCAAGAGATTTCAAAGAATTATGTGATAGACATGGAATTAAAAGAGAATATACTATTCTAGGTACTCCTCAACAAAATGGAGTGGTAGAACACAAAAATAGATCAGTTTAGCAGATGGCAAGGTCTATGATGAATGAGAGGGACATTTCACAAACCTTCTGGGTGGAGGCTTTTCACACAACTATTTATATTATGAACAAAACACATCTAAGGCCAAACAATGATAAACCTCCACATTAGTTGTGGTTTGGTCGACCTACATCCATTAAGAATTTCAAAGTATTTGGAAGTAAATGCTACATCAAGAATAATGATGATCATCTGGGAAAATTTGATAGTAGAGCTGATGAAGGTATCTTCCTAGGATATGCAACGAACAGTAAAGGATACAGATTCTTTAACAAAATATTGCATAAATTAGTAGATTGTATTGATGTTCGAATTAACGAAGAAGCTCCTGTAAAATATCAACATAATATAAGCACCAAGTCAGATGAAGAAGAGGATAAGAATAATGAAGATGAAGAACAACAAATCTCAGAGTCACAAGAAGATGATGAATCGGGTGGAGAAGAGACACCTAGACAAGAAGAGTTAGGACGACAATCAACATCAAATCCTTCCTCCAAAATTACTCAAAAGAATCATCTTGAAAGTAAGATAATTGGTGAGAAAGACAAAGCTGTAAAAACTAGGAGAAGGATAATCAAAGACACCGAGCAATCACGCATAGCATTCATATCCATGATGGAACCCAAGAACTTTAATGAATCCAGTAAAGACGTAAATTGGGTAAAATCAATGAATGAGGAACTGGATCAGATTGAAAGAATGACACTTAGGAACTCATTCCTAGGCCAACACATAAACATATAATAGGATCCAAATGGGTCTACAAAAATAAGATGAATGAACAAGGAAATATTGTAAGAAATAAGGCTAGATTGGTCTGCAAAGGATATGCTCAAATAGAAGGACTGGACTTTAATGAAACATTTGCGCCCATATCAAGATTATAAGCTATTAGAATGTTTCTTGCCTATGCCTTCCATAAACAGTTCAAAGTCTATCAAATGGATGTCAAGTCATCTTTTCTAAATGGAGATCTAAAAGAAGAAGTCTATATTGAACAACCAGAGGGTTTCCAACTATCAGATAACCCTGACTTTGTCTGCAAGTTGAAGAAAGATTTATATGGGTTGAAACAAGCTACTTGTGCCTAGTATTATAGGCTGGATAAGTATCTTTAAAACAAAGGGTTCAAGAGAGGAACGGTTGACAACAATCTATATATCAAAACAAAGAGTGATGATTTTCTCATCGTGTTGGTCTATGTAGATGACATCATATTCGGAAGCAATAATGATTCAATGGTACAATGGTTTTCTTCTGCCATGCAGTCTGAATTTGAAATGTCTATGACAGGGGAACTATCATTTTTTCTTGGTCTGCAAATTACTTAGAGGTCTGAAGGATTATTTCTTTCTCAAGAGAAATATCTAAGAGAAATGTTGAAAAGGTTTCAAATGGAAGATTCCACACCTATGAGCACACCTATGGTCACTGGATGCGAGTTAAGAAAGGATGATGACTCACCTTATGTTGACCAGAGTTCATATAGGTCTATGATAGGCATCCTATTGTACATCATAGCATCCTGTCCAAACATAATGCATGTTGTTGGAATGGTAGGAAGGTATCAGGATGCACCTAAACAGAGTCATTTGTTAGTTGTCAAAAGAATATTCAGATATTTGAAAGGAACAATGGACTATGGCCTATGCTATCCTAGGAATCAAAATTTCCAACTATGAGTCTATTCAGATGCTGATTGGGATAACTACGTGGATGAAAGGAAAAGCACAAGTGGAGGTGCATTCTTTTTAGGAGATTCTCTTGTATCATGGTTGAGCAAGAAGCAAGGTTCCATTTCCCTATCAGTTGAATACATTGCAGCTGCCACTTGTTGTACCCAAGTATTGTGGATGATTCAGACACTTGCAGACTTGGAGGTAAAATATACTGCACCGATCCCAATTCATTGTGATAATACCAGTGCTATTAGTGTGTCAAAGAATCTTGTCTTTCACTCCAAGACCAAACATATACCCATCAAGTATCACTTCTTGAGGGAACAGGTAACCAACTCTGTGGTTTATGTGCATTATATTCCATCCAAAGATCAAATTGCTGATATATTCACTAAATCACTTGCACAAGATCAGTTTGAGTATCTATGCCAGAAGTTGGGCGTGATCCCATTATCAACCTAAGAGAGTCCATCCTGTTAGGGGGAGTATGTATTGGTTGAATATTTTATCCCTCCGAAAAATACAACAATAGCTCAGGGGGAGCATGTTTTCTTTGACATTGATGTCAAAGGGGGAGAAAATAAGTGGTCCAGACTGGATGCTATAGCTGGAGGTTCAAACAAATTAGTGCAGTCATTTAGGGTTTCCATCAATGCCAAAGGGGGAGATTGTTGGCATGTTTACAGGTAGAGTGTGCTTGTCATTGATGGAAAGAACAACATGGTATGGTTACAGGCAAGAACAACACAGGTAGATTGTGCCTGTCATTTGATGGAAAACGGGCTTGGAAGACATCGTAAGTCCAAATAGGAGGAGTGCGTAGATGGAGGACAAATCTTGGGCATTAGATCTGAGCGTGGAGACTGACCGTCATTGGATCCATGAGAACCTGAACGATCTTTAAAGTGAAAGGTGAAGCGGGCTTACAAAATCCTGAAAGCAGGAGGACCGTCCATATTCGGGCAGGACACATGGCTACAGATCAACATTTTTCTGACTGAAAGGTCAAAGGAAGGAGGGGCCTAACCTTCCAAATCGTGATATGCGAAATTTCAAAAAGATCTAAGCCGTTGGATCAACGAGAAATCTCGACCGTTGATCTGATATGGATCCATTTCGGCGTTTTGCAGATTGGGAATTCTCCAGTGAGTCCCTTGACTCCTCTAACTCCTGGTACCCAAAATGGAGCCTAGCTACGCTAGCTCCTTCCATTCATGTGACCACCGACAGTGACCAGGGGCCAAGTTCGAAAATGGATTTCGCAATTCGTGTTTCGGGGATTCTATGAAGAGTCGTCTCGACTCTCCATGTCGCAAACTCCGAAATGGAGCTTGGCTTCTCTATCTCTTCTCTCCAACTCTCGAGAATGTGACCATGAGTTATGAACACTCGCCAATCAAACGAGTGCTTTGCTCTCCAGATCAACGGTTCAGAACATTATGTGATCGAACGGTTCCGATCATGTCGCGACCTCGCATATCGTGAGTTTCCTCAACACTGCCTTTGAATTTCCTGATTTGTGAGTTAGCGAAATCCCAATCGCTCGCCACGTGTCCTTTGGCTCCAATGATCAGGATCATTTCGCGACCTTCCATATCGCGAGTTCCAACAACTCCTTCCTCTAGAATTCCTAATTTGCAAAACGCTGAAATGGATCCATATAAGATCAACGGTCGAGATTTCTCATTGATCCAACGACTCAGATGTTTTCGCAATTTCGCGTATCGCGAGTTCGAAGGTTAGGCCCCTCCTTCCTTTGACCTTTCATTCATCCAAATGCTAATCTATAGCCATGTGTCTTGCCCAAAGATGGACGGTCCTCCTGCTTTCAGGATTTTGTAAGCTCACTTAACCTTGCACTTTAAAGATCATGCAGGTTCTCCTGGATCTAATGACGGTCGCTCCCAATGCTCGGATCTAACGCCCGATATCTTTCCTCCATCTGCACGCTCCTCCTGTATAAACTTACGATGTCTTCCGAGCCGGTTTGCCATCAAATGACATGCACACTCTGCCTGTGTTGTCTGCCTGTGTTGTTCTTGCCTGTAACCATACCATGTTGTTCTTGCCATCAATGACAAGCACACTTTTCCTGTAAACATGCCAACATTATTGGTAAAGCCTAGACATAGACCTAAGTGATAGGGTGGAGCATGTGGAATCCCTGGTTTTAAACTTTGAGGGGCATAGGGCCTGGAGATGAGCGGTGCAGACTCACTTGAACAATATGGCTGAATTTAGTCAAGGGAAACTCCAAGTCAAGTTTAAAGGGGGGAATGTTAGGTTAAACTTGACTCGGTGAAAGAATCAAAGTTGTTAGGTCATCAGTGGTGGTTTTAGGCACATGGTTTTGGTAGCCCGTGGTTTTAGATCCCATGGATTAGATGTAATGAAAGTCGTTAAAAGGTTGGTGATACTCCATTATAATGTGTTGAGAGTTGAGCGGTGAAGGATCACTTGGTCGAGGCTAGGAGGTTGGCCGGCTTGGCTAGGTTTGGTCAAGGGAAAGAATAGATCTATTGTTCGTTGTTTTCCCATAAGGGTTTTCTCCGATAAATGTCACGTGATTTGTGTGTGCTATGTTCTTGTTATTTTTATCTCTTTCGCATTTTTATTTCTTAGAAAGTATGTTCCTTCTTCTGGGTCATTGTATTTTAATGAAATCTAAGAGGAATTGAGCGGCGAATGAAGAATTGATTTCATTGGGTTATGGTGGTTCAAATACTTTATTTATTCTTGGTGGGTTTTGATTGGAAGTGGGATTCCCATTATAAGTTAGGAATTCATAGTAGAAGCGCTTTTCTTTTTGTTAGGTTCTGAAGATGTATTAGATGTGATGTTGTTATGCTTTTCTTTTTTTTTGGTTTTGAATATGTATTGTACATGATGTTGTCACATTGTCTTTTTTGGTTCATGGATTTTTTTCCCATTGAACAATGCATGGTTGACATGAGATTTCCGAGCTTGAGAAATCTTCTAAAATTCATTATAGTGAAATCCACATGATGAAACCAAAGGTTTTAAGAAAGTCCATCGTGAAGGATTTCAAATAAATCTTGAGATTGTTCTTGAAATTCATGCTACTCGATATGTAACTTGAAATTACTTCTACTCGATATGTAAAGGTTTAGAGAAAGTTCATTATGGAGGATTTAAAATCAACTCTTGAAATTTCGGTTATTTGATATACAACAGTTTGTGACAATTAGAGGTGTCACACTTTGCTAGGGCATAATTTTTTTTGTAAAATTCTTGGAGAAGATATGACTCGAGCTAGGGTTAGGGAAGACTCAAAACCCTATGGATGGGTCTACACATCCACCATACAAAAGACATTTTATATTTTATTTTTAAGGGAAAAAACATGTCATAGTTGTGGTTAATCAGAGGCCATGAATGTGTTGTAATACCCTTGGTGTCCTAGGTTACTTGGAATGAAAATTTTTAAGTTGATCAGTTTGTCTAGTGTTGTTCAACTCTATGGAGTTCCCAAGCCTTTCAATGTAGTTTTGGGATTTTCTCTATTTTCTAATGTGTTTTATAGTTCAGAGGGTGCAATTTCAATTATCCCATCCTATGAAGGAGTAAATTGATCCCTTCATGCTTTGAAGTATTATTTTTATACATATGAGGTTTTCATGCTATTCTTCATAAATATTATGTTGATTTTTCATCTATATTCATAATAGAAAATACAAATAAATAAAAACTATGAACTTTGGAAACCACTAATTTGTACAAAGTATATAAAGTCTTTTAAGAATCTATCAACTCCATAGATATTCCATGGATGAACATTTTGTAATTGCATCCAATGGAGGGATATAAGATGGATAGAAATGGTTTACCCCACTCTTGAGACGATCCTCCAATTTGTGTGCCACAACTAAAGGCTAGAGGATAGGGACAATGTACAATAACTTTGTCTTTATTAACCAACCACCAACTCGTCCATCCTACACACATGTTTTCTTGCTAGAAGGAGGGTGACCTTACAACATGCTCTATGGATAGAAAAAGTAGCATTGTGTAAAGAAAATGCAGTGGTTGGATTGGAGTTTTCAAGAGTAGGAAATAAAAGTGGTTGACAAATTGTCATTTATGGACTTTGTTGCATCACAAGTATGCAAGTACGTGGAATTCACATGGCTCGTGAATGGACTTCATTTGAGATAGAACCCAAATTTATTCAACGCCTTGAGAGCATGGGATTTGGAGGTAGATGCAAAGGTGGTAAGACGTTTTAGGCTCCCATTTTGAACACTATGTTTGTTGTAAGTAAAGTTGTTATGAAACTTTATCATTGTCAAAATTGGAATCATGTTTTGTCCTTAAAGCACAATTGTTTCTTGGTAAAACTCCCCTGTCCATCCTACTTGTATGTTTCTGTCCATCCTACTTGTATGTTTCTATCAACCTATGCCATTCTATAACCTTCATGGGCCATATTTTGAGTGAGCATGAACCACTATTATTTCCAAAAGTTGTAGACATCATCGATAAATTTCCTTCGATGACTTTGCTGCATCAGAAGTCTATAAGCACATGGACTTCACATGGTTCACAAATGGAGTTTATTTGAGCTAGAACTAAAATTTAATCAATGCCCATGTTCCTTGAGAACACAGGCGTTGCAGGAAGAGGTGGTAAGATGTTCTATGTTCTAGTTTTGAACACTATGTTCATAGGCTCATATTTTTGGAAAGGGATATACATGTTTCATATTTAAGAGGGTTTCTTCAAGCAAGAATTATAGAACATAGTCTTTGTATATGTGTGAGTGTGTTTGTAGAGCATAAATGGAAAACAACCATTTAAAACTTTCACCAAAACAAAATTTGTCAAAGTTTAAATAGAATAATTAGAATGATAGTTGTATGTAGTGGTGTAAAAGGACTTATATGGATTTATCACATATTATCCACATTTTTTTCATGTATTTCTAGTTTATGTCACCGTGGATCTATCAAAAGTATGCATAGTGGGTATTCTGCATCCAACGAGTGCCTAAACTTGAAATTTGAGTAAACCTATAAGGCGACTAGTAGAAAATACAATTTAAAAAAGTAGTTTTTTTCTTTTCCTTTGAAAATTCATAATTCTTATTTTATTATTTTAACTATTATTTAAATTTTTCTTTAGGAGACCCATTTTAAACCTCAAAATTTCTCTAATATAAATGACGTAAGTTCATAAAAATATATAAACAAGTTGGCCAAAAGAATTTTACCTAAATTCAACAGTGCTTTTAAAATGAAATAAGATTTCATTTTTTAATAATATGATAAAATTTTATGACAACTTTACTTACAACAAGCATGGTGTTCAATACTCGAGCCTTGAACATCTTACCACCTTTTCTTATACCTCCAACTCCCATGCTTTCAGGCATTGAATAAATTTTGGTTCTAGCTCAAATGAAATCCATCCACAAGTTGTGTGAAGTCCATGTGCTTGTAAACTTATGGTGCAACAAAGTCCACCAATGGCAATTTGTTAACAATTCCTCTTTCTTTATCTCGAAATCTCTAATCCAATGGTTGTGTTTTCTCTACACGGTGCTTCATTTTCTCTTATGTGTATTCTCTCCATGGAGCATGATGTAAAATCACCTTTCTTCCAATAAGAAAATCCACTAGAAAATGAGAGGATGTTCGTCGATTTCAAAGGAAAATAGGTGCATAGCGTGGATGGGTTGGTGGGTGGTTAATAAAGGTAAAGCTATTGTTCATTGTACCCATCCTCCAACCTTCACTTGCAACACACAAACTTTAGGATCGTCTTGGGAGTGGGGTAGATTAATGCCATCAATCGCATGTCTATCCATTTGACACCATTGTAGCATGTTCATCTATGGCATCTCCATCAAGTTGAAAAATCCTTATAGCAGATGGCATGACACACTGTGCTCTAGAGACTCCTGAACCAGTCAACCAGCTATTCTTTTGAACAGTAGAACTCTTGCTGAACTTATCAAAAAAGGGAGTTGCATCTATGGAATCTGTACTTCTATGTACCCATCCATTCATTATGATAATGATCAATTGACTAGGGGACTCATCCCTTGCAATGGCGATTGCACTTCTATAGATATTTCTTTACGAGAAGACACCATCCGATCTAAATGCTCCAAAATTCTGGGCCATTTCACTTGATTTTGCAGGAATGTGTGGGCCTGCACATAAATCCTTTGTGGCAGTTTCTCAACAATGAAATGGATTTTGTTTCTCATATAATATAGCCTTATTGATAGATTCCAACGAAGTTCGTTTTCCATCATTTTGTGGTGATGAAAACGGAATCAGTTGACTACTGGTTGAACTTGAAGGATCAAAATTCCTTAATTGGATGACAAAAATGGGTATATGCCGAGTCCCCTCGATTGGTCCTTCGAATGTGAAATCACCATCCAATGCAAACCTCGTCCTCTTCAATATCTATATAGAAAACGGTGAATCATAATCAACCATAAATATTTGTCGACAAATTGAAAGTAATTGAAATTTTAAAGGAATTTTGTTCAATGGAACGTCTGAATGACAATGAATACAATGCAGTTGTTGAATATTTTCATTCACATTTCAATTAATACAAGTAATATCCTATAGTCTCCTAACTTGCTAAAGGATGTAAGACACATTGGCATTGAGCAATACTTTGACTCTATTGAAATCTCTAGTCTCGTCATCCAAGTGTGATTGGGTATTGTATTGGTGTTCACCAAGATACTGATGTGCTTTTTGGAAACCCATCACCTAAACGTTGTAAATACAACAAAATATGGTCAAGGCACCCATTGAGAAACTATGTAGAGTAGCTTTAAAAAGCTTATGTAGGATACAAATCCACAAAATACCTCAGAAGGAACCTGTTGATGAACATTTTTTAGCAAAAGGGATACAACTTAGGCTAGCTTGCGACCATTTTAAATTTATCTTTACCCTGTCCAATCCTCAACAACCAACCTTCTGTACTTGCTACAATTGAGAGACATTCTATGTACCTGGTTGACCATTCTACGCATTTGGGTGTATTTTCATTTGAGAATAGAGTACTTTGTTAAGATAAAGTAGATTCTCTATAAGGCCGCACACCCATAAAATCTTTGGAAATATCTGATGGTTAAGAGACTACTTCATCAAGAAGTTGCAAACCATACCATTGTCTCATATAAGTAAAAGGAAATGAAAGGAAGGTAATATGCAATGTGAAAACAAGACATGTATCTTATCTTGATCTCGGGCCTCAGTTATTTGAATGAAAATAATTCAAAATCATATAAGTTTGCACATTTTCCCTTATCCTGCATTAAAAACCTAGGCCCCATAAATAGTAAATACAAGGAGAGAAACACCCCAGGAAAAACTCTTGGGTTAGATTGCAAAGCACTGTAGGGGCTAGAGCATTGGAAAACAAACCAATATTCCAAACAATGTTCCCTTTATCTTCCCTATCCTTTTTCCTCTATTCATCCCACCTTTGTGCCTCGGCATAAACTGCATTGTTGGGCTCAACTCCACCATGGTTCTTTTCTAGACTCTGTTCTTCACAATCTTTATCGTGTTATCTGTTTCCTATTTAATTGTTTTGAGCTCAGGACAAGTCCACTAGGGGAAGCTTCTGAGCATAGCATGGATGAAGGAATTGCAAGTGGAAAGGGAAATGAAAGGACATCTTCATTTGCACCCCTTTTTAAAGCTCCAACTCTAGGATTGGGGCTGAAAGTAAATGCCCCATTGTGTTATCAGCGCATAACATAGTACGTCCAGTAGAGCTGCTTCAATAGGGCGCTCTATCCTCTTGAGATAAATGGAAAACCTGAGCCAAAACTATGGGCTTACAACTATCCTAGAGCAGGGAGCGATAACCACCCTGGGTAAACAGAACATAGCATTAAAGGAAGCTGCTCAAGTGAGGAGGTAAGTTTTCTTTACCTGGAAAATGAGCATTAAACACCAATGAGTTATGCTATCCTCAGAGCGAGCCACGTCTTCAGAGCATTAAACATTTTTTAATAGTGTAGTTAAACATTCTACTTTTTGGAAGTTTTCATGGGATTTTTTTTGTTTGATTTTGTGAGGAATGGTTTGACCTGCAGATTTGAATGGTTAAGTTTGTATAATCTAAGTGTTTCAGGGGTTTTTCAGTATTCTGAATCCATTTATGTATTCAGAAATGAAATTTAAATAATATAAAATAGAAATTTTATCCAGATTTCAGATTCCAACCAAAAAACCCAAAAAATAGAACGTTTAGCCATACCATTTTTATGTATGAAAGAGCCCCATCCTCATAGCATTAAACACCATGGGAGGAGCATTTAACAATTGTTGATGTCAAAGCATTCAGTGTAGGACAAAACACGTGGGATCGAAAATTTTAAAATTTTAATTTTAACCCTGCGCCGACAGAAGTAAGATGAAAATTTGTCACGTCAGTTCATATCAGACCTTTTGGTCAGGAGGAGGTATATGGGATAAGCATTGTGAACGAGGCAGAGGCGGAGGGTTCGGACGACGAGGCAAAAACACTTGGCAAGGCTAAGAACGGTTAAGAATATGTTAATTAATACTCAACTTTGTATTAATCAATACACTAATTACACACAGCAGGGGCATTTGTATTAATCAATACACTAATCACACATAGCAGGGGCATTGTTCTTAAGAATATGTTAATTAATACTCAACTTTGTATTAATCAATACACTAATTACACACAGCAGGGGCATTTGTATTAATCAATACACTAATCACACATAGCAGGGGCATTGAGAACAATAGTGAGCAGATCCAAAAGATCCAAAACTTGATTGAAATCATAGCACAAATATTAATGTTCGTCGTCACCCTAGCAATAACACTTTGAAATGGAAAGTTAATTTGAAATGGAAAGTTAATAGAAAGGAAAAAAAAAAAAAATGTTTATTTATTTATTTAAATTTTAATAATAGAGTTACTGAATTTTTTCAAGTACAATATTGTAAATATAAAAAATTAATTCAAACATAAAACTAATAAGTGTACAATGACATTTCATTGCTATACTCCCTATTGAAGGCTCAAGAACTAATAATGCTTCCCTCACAAATTACAAACTGTATGTAAGGATAAAGTGTAATAAATCATTAATACATAAAATAAAATGTAATGAGTCATTAATGTTAAATAGGAAATGAGTTGAGACATGTGACAGTAATATGAACATAAAAAAAATAAAAAATTCTTCATATATTTATTATTTTTTACTTGACAAATGCAAACAAAACTATAGCATATTTATCGATTTAATGTTTTTTCCTCGACGAAGAACTAAAATAACATTTCAAATTAAAAATATATATTTTCGTTATCTAAAATATATTATAATTTTTTTATAAGATCAAAACGTTTTGACCTTACATTGTCTTTGTACGTGCAGCTCATAGATTGAAAAGTGAAGCTCAAATGTAAAAAAACAACAAAAACAACAATCGTATGATAAGTATAAGGGTAAGCCCGAGAACAAAGATAATACATAATAATATGCATCAGTATCTTTGCAATTAAATATGTTTTGAATAACCATAAGTGAACTTGTATATTATCAAATAATATGATAAGGTTGAGTCACTTCATATATCTATATATAAATTATTTCAAATATAAAAAATTAAATAATAGAAATTATATAAATAATAAATATATATATTTTTTCAAAATTTATAATATAATAATTTAAAAAACAAAAACATATAAAGGAGACATATTATAACCAAAAATCGATAGTAAAACTTTTTCTTTTGTCCCTTCCTTTAAAAGTGATTTTATAGGTGATTTGATAATTAAGTTGCTCTACAATAATGACCAATATTTAAATCACAAATAAAGTTATTAATAAAATTGTTACATTATTTAGTCATATTAATGCTCTACAACAATAAAGAGTAAGATTTGCGTCACAAACCACGTTATTAACAAAATTGTTATATTATTTAGTCATTCTAACAACAATAAATAGAAAGATTTGAGTCACAAACCACGTTATTAACAAAATTGTTACATTATTTAATCATTGTAACATCAATGTTAAGTTGTAATCATGAAAATAGAGTTTTGTTTATAAGTTAATGACTACCTAATAAAGTTTTGTTTATAAGTTAATGGCTACCTAAAAAGGTTACTACTTATAACACTTACAAATTTGGATGTCTTTTTAAAATTGTTTGCTTCTTATAAAATTTATAAATTTATTTATTTTTTAATTATTTAAATGACTTTCTTTTCTTCAATATGTTCAAATACTTTTAATATTATATTTTAAAATATCATTTTAAAATACAAAATACATTAATATTCAATGCATAATTATATCATTCACTTTCCATACCCTATAAGAACCATAAAATAATTGAAGAATATTTTTACCATGTGACTAGAGATTTCTTTACTTATGAGGTTATAATCACATATTATTATATTTCCAACTTCAAATTAGTACCTTCTTGAAAGATGCTAAACATCTTGTTACTTTTTCTTGTTTGTTTCTATGGCCATGTTGTCCCACTCTTGAAGAATGTTAGCTACAATTAAAAACTTTACATTTTGAATGCACAATCATTGGATGATGAATGTCATATATAGCTTTGAATGGAAATATTTTGATAGATGTGTGTAGTAAATGGTATTGTATTGATATTCATCTAAATGCAACCATTTTATTTACTTGGTCTTTTTGAATTAAGTAAACATGCAAAGATAGTTTTTTAACAATTTATTAATAATTTATGTTTAGTCATTATTATAGAAGTGATGTGTTGTGATCGTTGTTAAGTATAGTTTCAACTAATTAAAATAATTCTTGTTAAAAGTAATTAATGAACTTAAACTTTTTATCATACATGATGCAACAAAAAGGGAATCATTTCTTTCAAATGTTGGTAGCCTCTCAATAAAATCCATCGAAATTCCTTCCATTTTGTTAATGAGTTGGGATTAGGTTACTTTAAGAATGAAAATGGTACATATTCAATCTTATTGAACTAGAAGACATCACATTAGGCTATAACGATTTAATTTTTTTTCTTTTAGTGAAAGTTGGAGGAGAATTTGTTAATGAGTTGGGACTAGGTTACTTTAAGAATAAAGATGGTACATATTCAACCTTATTGAACTAGAAGACATCACATTAGGCTATACCGATTTAATTTTTTTTCCTTCTAGTGAAAGTTGGAGGAGAATATTTTGTAGGTTTATAGAAACCCACATGTCAAAGTGGAAAAGTGACTTGTAAACATGCTCAAAAACCTTATAAAGAAAAACATATTATTTCTTATATAAATGTAGTCTTTGAAGAAGATAATATCATGTTGTATGGTTCATTGGTTAAGTGTGAGGACCATTGGAATATCCATGAATCAATTATTCGATAATGAATTAGTTATTCGTAATTCAAACAGGTCTATTGAGTTGGATAACATGAAAAACTAAATGTCTTCCCCTTTATATAGGATATAAACAACCACATTCATTTGCTCTTTTTTTATATGATGTCAAAGTCATAAGTTTAAATCTTGCATTTACTTTTTGTTTATCATTTTTATGTGTACTTTATGTTATTAGTTCTTTTAAATTAAAGTGGTTAGTTTTGATAGAAAACCTATAACCAAAAAATAATTGATTTACTCAACCATGGCATGAAATATAACAACATTTACTTGTTGTAAGTGGACATTAACCTTTCTTACCTGTCATTATGTGGGAGTATTGTACAAGGACAAATATCAAAGAATCACATCAATGGTGACAAGTTGAGCAAAATCAAGCACAACTACATTTGGAGAAAAAGAAATGGCTTCGTTTTCAAAAATCTTAATGTGCCTTAGCTAATCCATAGAAGACATCGTTCTTTATTGAAGTATATAGTGTATGATAAATAGTGGAGAAGTTGTTTGCATTTGGCAGTAAAAAGGCCAAGAACCCACATAAATTCTTAAGAGTCATAAGAACTAACCATTATTGGATGGCTTAAATCATTTAATGATCAATACGAACATCCTTTGAAGAGATAATGTAGCCAAGGTATTTGGTAAATTATTGTTAACTTCACACTTAGGTTCTTTTGTGTAAATATCCAAATGATTTATGCCCATGAAAGTGTATATGATGAATATATTATAAAAAAATATGGATAAACTTGCATAGAAAATTACCAAAATCATTTTTTAATTAAGTTATTGAGATGTTTTTTGGAATTTTAAAGGTCAAATTACATAACTTAGAATTGATAGTGGTCTTGATGAGTTTAGAATGAAGTGTTCTTCTAGTCTTGGAACTCTAATGCTCTATTTTCATTACTCTTATTTTCTATATTGATAGATGCAGAGATAACGTGTAAATAAGTTTGAGTGAGCCTAATGTTTAAGAATATGTTTTTCCTCCTAAGAGGTTACATGTTCAAATTTAGAGGGGTGTAGGGTATGTATACCTCCGTAGAATTTACTAGTCAAATCATTTCACGGAGGGGCTCCCTTGTCCCGCAAACAAGGCGGTCTCATACACTAATTTGGTGTCTATCTCGGTCATGACCTTAAAAATATATTATTATTATTAATTTTGTCTTTAGTTTTAAGTCATGTGGACTTGGTGAGAAAGCACCTCATAATGCATATATTGTATATGTATTTTTTTATATTGATGAAGGGTAAGTGCATGAACTTGGTGGACTTTTTAGATGAAGTCTGAGGTGTAAATAACCTGCTCACATTATGAAATTCCAAAACGCGAATGAGTTTGTATAAAATAGGTTCATGGAGACCCGAGCCTGACAAGTTGTGTAACACATTGGCTAGGTTAAAGGAGCATACACTCGATTTACTTCACTAAAAACACTTGTTCGATTTCACTTTACTAAAACCTGTGCACAGTTTTTACTTCGTAAAATATTTTTATTATATAAGAAGTGCATCATGGATATTATCAAAACATAAGTGTATATATCTATGAAGTTGGAACTAAAGTTATAAGGCCCTAGGAACTCATGGCACTATTAACTCATGGCACTATTGTAACAATAAGAAGGGAACTCACAAGACAAATGTTTGGGAAAGGAGAGATTAGTTTTGTTATATTAACCCTCCTTCATATGCATAGATTCAATGTGATACCAAAAGGTGCATGATAGGGTAATATTAAATTTTTTAGTTAGGTTTACTTTGTTGGAAATAAGTGTTGGAACATTGGTTGTTGTTATTGATGTCAACACTAGTCATGGGTTTTGGACCGCAAGATTGATGAAGGTATTTGGACATGAAGGAAAATGCACATGCAGATACAACACCCATGATGGATAGTATACATCATGTTGTTTCCAGTGGTATGTGGCACGTCACGTGGATCCTCATGGTTGAGGAGAAATGAATTTTTGAAGATGAAAAAGTGAATTGAAGAAGGAAGTACATGTAGGCCCTGAAGATAATTAAAGAAA
>ML795544.1:28331-39529 GCA_009831015.1 Picea engelmannii
TTGATTATTTATCATATATTGTGCATGGTGTATTGTGGTGTATTGGTGTAACTCTTATACTATTGTTCATTGCTCATTGGATATAGTTGAATGGTTTAAGTATAAGTTGAAAAAGGTTTTAAATTGTATTTGATACTGATTCATCCTCTCTCAGTATCAACAATTGGTATCAGAGCGGGTTACCTTCAGTACAGTTTAATCACTGGAAGGAAGATCCTAAGAAGAAATGGAAGACAAAATTCCAAATGGGATTCCACCATTTGATGGTAGCAATTTTGAATACTGGAGTAATAGAATGGAAACTTACTTGAACTCTCTTGGGGGAGATGTTTGGTTCTCAGTTTCTTTAGGATACAATGCTTTGAAGAAACCAAAGACTACAGCTCAGAAGTAAGCAAAAAGGAACAACAAATTGGCAATAGATACCATCCTGGATAGATTGACAGATTCAGTGAAATCCAAGGTGGGATCATGTGCATCATCAAAAGATATTTGGGACAAGCTACAAGTCCTTTATGTAAGGGAAGACGCAGAAGAAGAAGAAGAAGAAGAAGAAGTTGAAGGAAATTACAACATCTCAGATTTCAAGGAAGAAAATAGAGGTCAGTTCTTTTGCTTTAATTTTGAAGGAGTAGGTCATGTTGAATTTGAATGTCCTCATCCAAGGATTGAAAGAAATGACACTGAAGAAGCAAATTCCAATGAAGAAGAAGAAAATCATGAAGAAAAAAATTATTCAACAAGAAGATGAGAATCTTAAAAAATTGAAGCATTTTGAGATTGAAAATAGCAAGCTCAAAGACACGCAAAGAAAACTAAGAAGTGAATTGGGTAGTTGTGAAAAGACAGTTGTAATCTTGAAGAAACAATTAAAAGAATTTGAGAAACTAAGAGAAGAAACCATTTCCTTAAAAACTCTACTCGAAGAAGAAAGAAGATTATGAGAAGTAAGGAATGTCCAAATGATGAAGAAAGAAGAAGATTGTGAGAAACTTGAACAAGAAGTTGTCTCATTGAGGAAGAGCTTAAGAAACTCTCAAGTGCCAGAAGACTTAACACATCTTGTGTAACACCCTGTTTCCCCCAGTCTATAAAAATAACTATATTGGCCAAGAACTATGGCAAACTCAAAGATGTGAATGTTTGATTTGACAAACCTTTGTATAAAAGGTCGATGAATGTAAATTATGTTATGAATATGTGTTGCATGACTATTGGGAGGGGGATGTGCTAAAAGAGACCACGATGGCTAATGAGAGTTGGTGGAAGGGACCTGGAATGGTTGAGTTAACTTCCACTGAGCCAGTACCGTACTGGTTTTTACTTGCTCAAAGACCAAAGAAAATCTCTGACCCTGGAATGGATTTCCCGTCAGATTGGTAGGTGGGGAGGTTCCTCAAGAGTTAATGAGGGGATGGGGTTAACTGCCCATCCATAAAATCTCTCAGACCTGACCACGGATGGGTAAATTCATGCCACACACAATCTTGCAGAGAAAAGGCAAGAGAGGAAGTGTGGTAAAGGGTAGAGAGAGAGAGAGAGAGCGCGCGGCAGGGATCACGGAAGAGAACTGGAGAAACTCTGGAAACACAGGGAGTTCTGAACATAGGAGAAGGAGAGTAACCTTCATCCTAGATTTTTTTTCTGTATCAGGAGAAGGAGAGTAACCTTCGTCCTTGACTTTCGTTGAGCTGGAAGTAGGAGACTGAATCTCAAAGCATCGTGGTCTAGCTCAGGGGTGGCTAGTGGTAAATCCATTTGGAGTCACTGAGCCTACGATTGGGTGGAAATGAGCACCCCTCTCAGCAGTTGCATCACGCCTGGTGGATCTGATAAGTGTTTTATGCCTTGTATTTTGAATTGAATATCATGAATACATGCTCATGTTTATATGCCCATAATTCTTTCTGTGTGGAATGATTGCCTGGTGTTTTAGACTAGAAATAATGGATGCATGTGTATACTTACATGCCATAGTTGGTTTCTGTACAAATGACTAAGTCTGGGGCATGAGTTTGCTCCACCGAGAATTGTCTTGTTTTCTTTATTCTCGTAATATTCTGGGAAGACTCCTCGAGAGTACTCTTCCTCGGGAATTACCCCATAAACCTTGGAACTGTAACAAACCTTTACCCAGACACTCGACTAAGATCAGGGACAATTGCCCAAGAACCATCTGAAGGTTCATGCGATCCGGGTCTGGAAACCTTATGCAAGAAAGAGTAGCTCTCTAAGGTCTCAGAGTCATGGGAGTTTGAAGCTCCGAGAGGTTGAATTTCGTGATTCAAGCTCGGAAAGGATAGCGAGTCCAATTATCGAAAGAGAATACCCCATCATTTGGTAGACGAATGGTCGGAATCCTTTCGGAAATACCCCAGATCTATCAAGACCGATGGATCTAGAGGAGGAGCGCAGGCGTTAACACCTCGACCCTTTTAGACTTCCAAAGTAGCGATGGGATCCGGGACAGTAGATCCAAGGATCTGACGGAGCTCTTTTGACCATAGATCTTAACCTTTGCGTAAGAAGGAGAGTGGAATCGACAACGTCTTGAAAGTCCTGAAGTATTCAGAACCGTCCATCGGCACAGGACGCATGGCAGTCGGGTAGCATTTTGCTGACTCACGACTTGGATTGGTCAAGGGTAGGACTGCACAAACTCACGATTCGCGAAATCATGACGTGATCGTGGTCGTTGGATCCAAGCCCCGGGAGAACCATTGGATCAAAACCTCCGCGTGGTATCGTGTATCGGGGGTTCAAGGGTTGAAAGAATCTCTTTTCGACTGCAGAAGTAGCGAAGTACTGAGCACCGAGGACTCGTGCGAACACGTGGCACATCTGTTAGGTGGGAGAAGGTGACAGGTGGTGGACACATGTCGCTTGGGAAAGATTCAACCCATTGTTGACTTATCGTGGCTCGGGGTTTCGAAGGATGAAGAAGTTGTACCTTGATCACTAAGGTCGTGAGACATCGATATCTGAGGTCCCATGCGATGGGCAGTAGCGATACAACTCATAAGCATAGTACAGCGGAGGAGACAAGTGGCGTGTACGCGTCGCTTTGGCAGAGTCCACGTAATTTTGACCTATCGCGTATCGGGGATTCGCAAAGGAGGAGCACGAGGGCTCAACACTCCAACTCACGAGGTCGCGAGTTGTGAGTAGTGATAGTGTTTAGCCTAGCCTACAGTTATATGTAGCAAGCGCTAGTGAGGAGGGAGCCATACTCGTATCGCATCTCGGGTATCGACGTTTGGAGAAAGAGGAGTCGAGAGCCTTGAATTTCCAACTCGTGAGTTGCGAAAGGAGCTTGCACTAAGGCCAGGTTGTGGTCTCTTATAGGAGGATAAGGGAAGGGGTGGTCTGCGCTAGGCCCCATAGAAATTCGGGGATTCTGTCCCTCGAATAAAAAGATGAAAAATCTAGGTTATCGTAGTGGGTGTGTGACAAATTGGTATCAGAGCATGGTTACAACACTTGGCCTACTTGGGCTCATGAGCGAGTTGCGCAAAAACTCCATTTGAAGTACTCTTAAAAGGAGTAACCCTCTATCTTAACCCGATTATCAAAAGTCGAAGTTAAGAATGAAAATTCCTATTGTATGTATGCATTTGAAAAATATGAATTATGCGTTGGTTATGAATGAATATAAATATTGATTAACAACAAGTGTTTTTCCTGCGCACAAGTGGATGATCAACTGCGGGAAACTGCAGATGCATAACATGGTGACACACCACGAAGTGGGGGATGGCTCCCACAATAGAGACGAAGAGTCTGATGAAAGGAGGGCGGTAGAGACCCCTCCAGATCTAGCTGAGACTGTGATGAGTCTCATGGTCGAACTACAGAGCTGCAAGGCCGACAACGAGAGGCTGATAAAAGAGTAAGAGAAGCAAATGAAAATTAATGCAGTCTTGCTGTAGAGTTTATCTGACATACAAAGACAGTTGTAGCATGGACCTGACCCTAGTCACGCAGACTGATGACAGACAAAGAAAAGTCGAAGTCCACCTGAGATACAGAAACGTGGTCTTTTAAGTGGCCACATTGGGAAGAGCACCTCGAGAAAGGTCCACCCTCGAGATAAGGGACAAGCGTTGGACGATTCCTTTGGAAAGGAAACTGGCTACTCGGAGGGATCTTCTAGTAGCAGAACTAGTTCTTATTCTCGAAGAAAATGGAAGAAGTGAAAGCATTTCAAAAGTCATAATCTCGAAGAATTCAAGAAGGCCAAACCACCCTCTTTCGACGGTGAAATAAAGAAGGGGGAGGAAGCGGAGGCCTAGCTTCTTGGAATAAAGAATTATTTCAGAGTCCATGACTTCTCAGAAAAATTGAAGGCCTAAGTAGCCACTTTCAACTTAAATGGAAAGGCTTCCATTTGGTGGGAAGACCTTAAGGATGTAAAATGGATTCACGAAGAGGACCTATCTTGGGAACGGTTTGAGAAATACTTCAGGAAGAAGTATCTGTCAAAAAAGTATTTCGACGAAAAGACTAAAGAATTCTATGAACTCAAGCTGGGGCAACTCACCATAGAGGAATATGTCAGCAGATTCCTCGAGTTGCTGAGGTACGTACCTTATATAAAAGCAGAAAAGGAAAAGGTGCAACGATTCATCAGTGGACTACATAAGGACTATCAGAACAAGATTGAGTTTGATGAACCAAAGACCCTAGAAGACACTATCCAAAAGGAAAGATATTGTTATGAACATCTTGGGCATCGGACAGAACCTCGCGAAGGCTGGAAGCAAAAGAATAGTTCGGGATTCCAGAAAAAGGGGTTTAAATCCCCAAGATTTAAAAACTATAAAAAGGACTCAAGGATGAGCTTCCCAACCCGAAGTGTACACCAACATAATTTCCCCTCTCAGAGAGAAAATAAACCTTCTGGATCTACCCAAAGAAAGATTGATAACCCAAAGAGAGAACCCTTGAAATGTTGGGGTTGTGGAGAAGAACATCTATTGAGGGACTGCCCGCACCGACAACAAAACAGTCGGAGAATTTACAACGTTCAAGAAGCTACCACCATCAATGACGTATCCAAGAGTGTGCTGCAAATTTATGCAGCCTTGGATAATAAACAAGATGACCACCAAGCTTCAGTGGTGGAGATGGAAGGTATGATCACCAACCATCTAGTGTATATTCTAATTGACCCTGGTTCAAATTTGAGTTATATAGCTCCTAAGACTGTTGATAAGTGTAAATTACAGCCACATAAACATGCCAAGCCATGGTTGGTATAGTTAGCCACTGGAACCAAAATAAAGGTACCGGAGGTCATACCATCTTGCCAATTCACTATGGGTGAATTCCCCACCCAAGAAACCCTTAACATACTACCCCTAGGATCGTATGACCTGTTGATTGGTATGGACTAGCTAGCCACATATAAATCCAGACTGGACTGTTACCATAAGACCTTAGAATGTGTAAGTGAATAAGGAAGAAGGATAACCCTTCAAGGGATCCAAAAACCTATCTCAGTGATATGAATATCATCTCTTCAAATGAGAAAGTATTGCAGAAAGGGATGTCCACTATATGCGATATAGGTGTTGGGATCAGTTGAAGATGAAAAACCAAGCCTCGAAGACCACCCCACACTAAGAGAATATTGAGATGTATTTCCTGAAGAGGTACCAAGTCTACCTCCGAGAAGGGACATTGACTTCTCAATAGAACTTGCACCAGGAGAGGTGCCAGTGTCTAGGACACCCTAAAAAATGATCACACCCGAGCTAGTTGATCTTAAATTACAACTAAAAGAAATGATGGACATGGGCTATATCTGGCCCAACATGTCTCCATGGCGAGCACCGGTCCTGTTTGTGAAAAAGAAATATGGTACCCTCCGACTGTGCATAGATTATAGACAACTCAATAAGGTAACCATAAAGAACAAGTACCCCTTACCCAGGATCGATGACCTGTTCGATCAATTGGGAGGTGCTTCCATCTTGTCAAAGATTGACTTGAGATCTGGATACCATCAAGTTCGAATAAAGGGTGAAGACATCCACAAAACTACCTTCAGGATGAGATATGGTCACTATGAGTTTGTGGTAGTACCATTTGGATTAGCCAATGCCCCTGCTACTTTTAAGTGCTTGATGAACAATGTGCTCAGCAAATTCCTAGACAAATTTGTACTGGTTTTTATTGACGATATATTAATTTACTCCAAGAATAGAGAGGAACATGAGGAACATCTTAGACTTGTGCTTCAAGTGCTAAGAGAACATCAACTCTATGCCAAATTTAGCAAGTGCAACTTTTCCCAGAAGCAAATACATTACTTGGGCCATATCATATCTGAAGAAGGAGTAGCAGTAGACCCTGACAAGATCAGGTCTATCATGGAATGGCCTAACCCAAAGGACATTTCAGATATCAGATCATTTATGGGCTTAGAAGGATACTATAGGAGATTTATAAAAGGATTCTCCAAGATTGGTTGTCCAATCACTGCCCTCCAGAAGAAGGGAGCTAAATTCACATGGACACAAGAATGTGAAGAAAGATTTCAATCCCTAAAACATCTATTGACCCATGCACCCATGTTGAAGATCACCGATCTCGAAGCTGACTTCCTCATGTGCACAGATGCCTGCAAGGAAGGGCTTGGAGGAGTCCTTATGCAAGAAGGAAGTGTAGTCTGCTATGAATCCTGAAAATTGAATGAGCACGAAGTCAACTATGTGACCCATGATCTAGAGTTGGTCGCCATAGTGCACACCTTAAAAATGTGGAGGCATTACCTCCTGGGAAGGAAATTTGTACTTATGACAGACCACTATGGATTGCGATATCTGTTTTACCAACCAAAGCTCAATGCCAGACAAGCTAGGTGGATGGCCCTCCTTAGCGAGTTTGATTTTGAAATCAAACATATTAAAGGAAAGGAAAATAAGGTGGTCGATGCCCTTAGCAGAAGTATGAAAACAATTTACCTGGAAGCGGTGAGCACCTGCGAGACGAATATCAAGGAAAGAGTCAGGAATGCACAAGAAATAGACACATTCTTCTAGATCGTGACCTTGTACCTGGAACAAGAACCCATAGGGATAAAGTATGAAGGATACCAGATGATAGATGGAGGTCTGCTAACTTACAAAAACAGATTGTATATTCCAGATTGTGATGACTTGAAGAGGTTCATAATGGATGAACTACATAAAAGACCATACACTGGTCATCCAGGATACCAGAAGATGATCACGACCACCAGGAAACAATTCTATTGGCCTAGATTGAAGAAAGACATAGCTAAGTACTTAGCCAAATGCATAGAATGCCAACAAGTTAAAGTAGAACACCGACACCTAGTAGGATTATTACAACCTCTACCAATCCCGGAATGGAAATGGGAAACCATATCCATGGATTTCATCACCGGATTACCAACCTCGACCAAACAAAATGACGCCATCATGGTAGTGGTGGATAAATTGAGCAAGTCCACTCATTTTATCCCCATCAAGTCGACTTGCAAGGCAATAGACATCGCCAATGTATTCATGAAGGATATATTCAGACTACATGGTATGCCTAAAGAGATCATGTCTGATAGAGACACAAAATTTACTTCCAACTTTTGGAAATCCTTGATGGTTGGTCTGGAGACCAATTTACCGTTTAGCACAGCCTATCATCCTCAAACCGATGGAAAAACAGAAAGAGTGAACCAAATATTAGAAGACATGCTAAGGATGCATGTAATGCATCAACCCAAAAAGTGGGAAGAATACCTGCCACTGGTGGAATTTTCCTACAACAACGACTACCAAGAATCCCTGAAGATGATTCCTTTCGAAGTCCTCTACAGTATGCCATGCAACACTCCATTCATTTGGAGTAATCCCGTAAACATAATTACTATTGGACCCGACATGTTGAAATAAATGGAACAAGTGATTTAGATAAAACAAAATCTAAAGGTCTCTCAGAACAGACAGTAAAATTACGCCAACCGAAAGAGAACTCCAAGAGAATTCAAGACGAGAGACCACGTATATATGATAGTTATGCCCAGGAAGAGTTCCCTAAATATGGGAGCTTGTGCCAAGTTGGCACCTCGGTATTGTGGACCCTTTGATATTCTAGATAGAGTGGGACCTGTAGCCTATAGGCTAGCACTTCCTCCCACAGTAAAAGCACATAATGTTTTCCATGTTTCATTATTGAAGAAATGTGTACATGATTCTAATCATATAATTGACTAGTCTGTGATCTAGGTGGAACCAGAGGGAGAATTCCTACCAGAACCTCAATGCATACTAGACATAAAGTAATCCCCACTCAGAAACCGAACCATTGCACAGGTCAAGGTGCAGTGGAAATATTTTGGCCCAGATGAGGCTACGTGGGAAATGGAAGATGCCATGAAACAGTCATATCCAATTTTTCTTACTTCTGAACATACACATCATATTGATAGATAGAACATCGAGGACGATGTTCCTTTAAGGGGGAGGGAATTGTAACACCCTGTTTCCCCCAGTCTGTAAAAATAACTATATTGGCCAAGAACTATGGCAAACTCAAAGATGTGAATGTTTGATTTGACRGACCTTTGTATAAAAGGTCGATGAATGTAAATTATGTTATGAATATGTGTTGCATGACTACTGGGAGGGGGATGTGCTAAAAGAGACCATGATGGCTAATGAGAGGTGGTGGAAGGGACCTGGAATGGTTGTGTTAACTTCCACTGAGCCAGTACCGTACTGGTTTTTACTTGCTCAAAGACCAAAGCAACTCTCTGATCCTGGAATGGATTTCCCGTCAGATTGGTAGGTGGGGAGGCTCCTCAAGAGTTAATGAGGGGATGGGGGTGAACTGCCCATCCATAAAAGCTCTCAGACCTGACCACGAATGGGGAAATTCATGCCACACACAATCTTGCAGAGAAAAGGCAAGAGAGGAAGTGTGGTAAAGGGTAGAGAGAGAGAGAGAGCGCGTGCGACAGGGATCGCGGAAGAGAACTGGAGAAAATATGGAAACACAGGGAGTTCTAAACATAGGAGAAGGAGAGTAACCTTTGTTTTAGATTATTTTTCTGTATCAGGAGAAGGAGAGTAACCTTAGTCCTTGACTTCTGTTGAGCTGGAAGTAGGAGACTGAATCTCAAAGCATCGTGGTTTAGCTCAGGGGTGGCTAGTGGTAAATCCATTTGGAGTCACTGAGCCTACGATTGGGTGGAAATGAGCACCCCTCTTAGCAGTTGCATCACGCCTGGTGGATCTACTAAGTGTTTTATTCCTTGTATTTTGAATTGAATATCATGAATACATGCTCATGTTTATATGCCCATAATGCTTTCTGTGTGGAACGATTGCCTGGTGTTTTAGACTAGAAATAATGGATGCATGTGTATACTTACATGCCATAGTTGGTTTTTGTACAAATGACTAAGTCTGGGGCATGAGTTCACTCCACCGAGAATCATCTTGTTTGCTTGATTCTCGTAATATTTTGGGAAGGCTCCTCGAGAGTACTCTTCCCCGGGAATTACCCCATAAACCTTGGAACCATAAGAAACCTTTTCCCATACACTCGACTAAGATCAGGAACAATTTCCCAAGAGCCGTCTGAAGGTTCATGCGATCCGAGTCTGGAGACCTTATGCACGAAAGAGTAGCTCTCTAAGGTCTCAGAGTTGTGGGAGTTTGAAGCTCCGAGAGGTTGAATTTCATGATTCAAGCTTGGAAAGGATAGCGAGTCCAATTATTGAAAGAGAATACCCCATCGTTTGGTAGATGAATGGTCAGAATCCTTTTGGAAATACCCCAGATCTGTCAAGACCGATGGATCTAGAGGAGGAGCGCAGGCATTAACACCTCAACCCTTTTAGCCTTCGCAAGTAGCGATGTGATCCAAGACCGTAGATCCAGGGATCTGACAGAGCTCTTTTGACCGTCGATATTAACCTTTGCATAAGCAGGAGAGTGGACTCAACAACGTCCTGAAAGTCCTGAAGTATTCAGAACCGTCCATCGACACAGGACGCGTGGCAGTCGGGTAGCATTTTGCTGACTCATGACTTGGAGTGGTCAAGGGTAGGATTGCACAAATTCATGATTCGCGAAATCACGACGTGATCGTGGTCGTTGGATCCAAGCCTCGGGAGAACCGTTGGATCAGAACCTCCACGTGGTATTGCGTATTGGGGGTTCAAGGGTTGAAAGAATCTCTTTTCGACTACAGAAGTAGCGAAGTGTCGAGCATCGAGGGCTCGCTCGAACACGAGGCACATCCTTTAGGTGGGAGCAGGTGACAGGTGGTGGACACATGTTGCCTGGGAAAGAGTCAACCCATTGTTGACTTATCGTGGCTCGGGGTTTCGAAGGATGAAGAAGTTTCACCTTGATCGCTAAGGTTGCGAGACGCCGAGAGCCGAGGTGTCGTGCGACTGGCGGCAACGATACAACTCGTAAGCAGAGTACAATGGATGAGACAAGTGGCATGTATGCGTCACTTTGGCAGAGTCCACGTAACGTTGACCTATCATGTATCGAGGATTTGCAAAGGAGGATCACGAGGGCTCAACACTCCAACTCTCAAGGTCGCAAGTTGCGAGTAGTGCTAGTGTTTATCCTAGCCTACGGTTATATGTAGCAGGCGCTAGTGAGGAGGGAGCCATACCCGTATCGCATCTCGGGTATCGGCGTTTGGAGAAAGAGGAGTCAAGATTCTTGACTCTCCAACTCATGAGTTGAGAAATGTGCTTGCGTTAAGGCCAGGTTGTGGTCACTTGGAGGAGGATAAGGGAAGGGATGGTCTGCATTAGGCCCCATAGTAATTTTGGGATTCTGTCCCTCGAGGAAAAAGATGAAAAATCTAGGTTGTCGTAGTGGGTGTGTGACATCTTGTATGCATGGGTGAAACTTCATACAAAGAAGATGCAAATACCAACAAGAAGGTTGAAGAAATAGCTACACAAACAGTTGATGAGAAGTGGACCAGGATACTAGAAAGAAGGAATGATTACAAAAGAAATGAATATCCAAGAAGACCCCCTACCTTCAAGAATCAAATAAGCTTCAATCAGTATGAAGGAAACTACAGAAGAATAGATCATGAACCCAGATGGACTACATCACAAAGAAGCCCACTTACTCCAAGGTATCAAAATTTCTTTCTTGGTCATTGTTATACTTGCAAAATTTTTGGACATAAGG
>ML795544.1:54604-66523 GCA_009831015.1 Picea engelmannii
GAAAAGTCTTAGGCTTAGGGCTTAGTTTCTGAGCTAGGCGACGATTGGTTAGGGGAATTGCTTAAGGTTTTATTCAGGTGCTGAAGACTTAGGGTTATTTAGGCTGACCCTTCCTCCACAATAATGCGACGTGCCCTTCAGGACGCACCACATGCTCCAAGGGTGCCAATCGCCTCTGGAATTTCTTTTGGTGACGTGCCCTTCAGGATGCACCACGTGCTCCAAGGGTGCCACTCGCCGACTGAACTGATTAGTAGACCTCTATAACCCCTGGAGTCAACACTCCGCCAGGTGAACTGGTAGGAGACTAAGGGTTCTAAGGAATAAGGCCCTTGCCTTATTGCGCTCCCCTTAGAATCATCATGAGCGACTGTCGCAGTCTGCCCTCATGGCATCGTGGATCCTCTCGAACTAGGTAATCGTTAACCTACAGTTCGAGCCACAGAGGGAGTGCTAGCAGGCGGTGGCCAGGCTGCTGTCCACGCCTCTCCCTCAACCTCTCTGCAAATCGTGTGTGGCCCCTTTACTCCATATGTGAGTCTGGTCGACAAGCTATCGTTAGCCTGCATCACCAATAATCATGTCAGAAATGTCAACATCAAATCATCAAATCAAATGAAACATCATAATAAACAAATCAACCCAAAAACACACTCCCTGACTCAGTCCAGAGTCCAAGGGGGTTCTACCGATGCCTTTGCATCCTCAAGGTCAATAAACCTGCACACTCAATAAAACTGAGTCAATAGCACCCGTCTACATCAAATAGTAACACATCATGTCATCTGTCAATCACATCATAATCAAATATAAAAGGTCTAACATCAAAAAGGGTCCAGATCACTTGCGAGCAAGTGTCCTCAAATAATAAGTGTTCTCAGTGCGCTAGAGCGGGATGTTACAAACATATACATCCTATGCATGAAGAAGAGAGAGAAGACATAAGACACACAAAAGGATTCTAAGGAAGAAAAAGTCTCAAAGACCAAAACTAAAGATGAAGTATTATTGAGTGCCACATGTTCAGGGGGAGCAGCCCCAAAGAAGAGAGTTACATTTTTCCATTAAATTCAGGGGGAGTAGCCCTAACCTTTTCCATTGATGTCAAAGGGGGAGATAAATTGGGATCATGATGATAGGGGGAGAAAGAGTGTTTCCATCAATGACAAATGGGGTGATTGTTGGAATATTGGTTGTTGTCATTGATGTCAACCCTAGTCATGGGTTTTGGACCGCAAGATTGATGAAGGTATTTGGACATGAAGGAAAATGCACATGCATGTACAACACCCATGGATGGATAGTATACATCATGTTGTTTCTGGTGGTATGTGGGATGTCACGTGGATCCTCATGGTTGAGGAGAAATGAATTTTTGAAGATGGCAAAGTGAATTGAAGAAGGAAGTACATGTAGGCCCTGAAGATAATTAAAGAAAAGAATTACAAAATAAGAAAGTGTTAGGTCATCCCTAATGTTAAAAGGAAGTGAAATAAATGGTATAAATAAACATCATTATAAATTCATTTGATACAAGTCGAATTTCAGAGGAAATAAGAAGAAAAGAAGGACGGATTTCAAGGGAGGATGAAGTCTTTTGGTGATGTGTTCTAAGGTATGTTATTTTCAGGTCATCTTACCATTTTTTCTATAAAAATTTTTCTAGAACGATTCAGATGGTGAAATTGCTATGGTATTGAGAAGACATATCAAGGTACCTTTGGTAAAAATTTAATCTCTTGATTCACTATAATTATGGAGATACACTCTGTGGAAGATAGGGTTTGTGACCAGTCTTGAAGCTAGTCAATAAATAGGTGTTCCGGGTAAAAAAGTCATAACTTCTTCATCAAGAATCCAAATGAAGTGGGAAAAATTTAATTGGAAAGAGTATGGATGGTAGTGTCTTGTGTGCAAGTTTCAAAATCGGATGTTAACTATTGAGCGTGGGGCATTCTGTGCAAGTTCACTCTCCTGAATAGACCAGAATTGAATAAAGTCTACCATTCTTTCTATAACCTCTTTTTGGGGAGGATTCAAGGAGTGAAACTTGGAGGAGTTTCAGATAATACATTGAGTAATATTATCTATAGGATCAAAGTACTCCAAGAATTGAAGAATTGTAGAAATTGAAGAAGTCTCATGAAGCATTATCAGGTTCTATGTGATGATTGGTTGATGGTGATGATTTAATGTAAAGTTTTATTATCTGTCATATATTCTTGGGTGGAAGGAAGGGGCAAGGATGGAGAGTTCAAATCTCTCTTGATATTGGAGGATTGTATCTTCCTATTGGAGGTTTATCCCTCCCTTTACATTTGGAAGTTGTAGCTACCTTTGGAAGTCATTACTTCCCTTGAATAATAACTATTGATTATTTATCATATATTGTGCATGGTGCATTGTGGTGTATTGGTGTAACTCTTATACTATTGTTCATTTCTCATTAGATATAGTTGAATGGTTTAAGTATAAGTTGAAAAAGGTTTTAAATTGTACTTGATACTGATTCAACCCCTCTCAGTATCAACAATAAGTTCATTCTTTATATTCTAAATCTCTAAAAGCATTTTAAAATATTGCATTGTCAAATCTTATTGGTGAGAGATGAAGTTATATTCAAAATATAAAACTTATTCCAGGAATTTTTTTTTGTATTATAATGTATATCAAGGATTATAAGAGTTAAATACTATATAATGTATTATTTATAGGGTTTAAGTGATATAGGGGTACAATTTATCAATGATATGTAGTAAATGTTATACGAATTAAAGGTAATAGTAGTTTCAAGAATTATGATGTCAATAAATATACATAATTCCAAAATTACCGAGGCATACAAAAATACACCAATAAATAAGGAGTTGGCATAGTCTTAGACACCCAAATCCATAACCTTATGTTTATGTTGAGGCATAAAAAAAAAACACCAATAAATAAGGAGTTTGCATAGTCTTAGACACCCAAATCCATTGGCATAGTCTTAGACACCCAAATCCATGGGCTTCCATGAGGAGAAAATAAATATGGCACATAGATTTTTACTATGTTGGTTAGTTAAAGAATTGTAATACATTGGTGTAGTATTATTCACTTATCTAATTAATATGTGTAAAATAGTTCCAATTGTCCCCTTTCACCTAATAGTTCAATATTATAAATACTCAATAAAGTGCAACTAATATTTACATCATAAAGGGGTGAGGCAATTAGGTACATGTATAATTGTGAAAGTTAACATATTTTTCTTAATAACAATGTACTTTCAATATTATGTGTATAGGTTGATCGAAAGTAAGATGCTACTCTTAGATATCCCCATGTTGGTGGATAGTGAAAGAATGTTCCAAAGTTTCTTCAAGTAATAGGGGTTGTTTCTTCTATCTCTTATAATTTGATGTCTTAGTCCATAATCAAATGAGTCCAGTAACCTCGTACATATAGGCATCATGAATATTTTAGTATGCACACTAGTAGAAGGATATGACTTATTTTCCTCAATCTAATTAGCTTGTATTATTACAATTCATTTTAGCATATGTAGTTAACAAATAATGGAAATTGTTTATTTTGAAAATTCAATCAATTTTTAAAAATTTATTTATATTTTACTATTTATTTTTCATTTCTAATTAGCTTGTATTATTACAATTTATTTCAGCATATGTAGTTAACAAATAATGGAAATTGTTTATTTTGAAAATTCAATCAATTTTTAAAATTTTATTTATATTTTACTATTTATTTTTCATTAATAATTTAGTGAATGCGAATGTAAATGATGAGTATTACACATAAAATTGTCTTTATTTTTAGTACAACCTTTTTTTGTAGTGCATTAAAGGGTTCACTAAAGTTTGGCATCTAGTTCCAACTGAAAGGGTTTTCAAAAAAAGTCAAAGAAACTTCAAATGGACATAGAAAATCATAAATTCATGAGAAACTCTTTCTTGCAATATTTATTTCATTTTCATATTATAACTACAATGATATTTTCCTACTCTATTACCATAATGAGGATATATATTTGAAAAATTAACTCTTTTGATATATTTCAATCATTAGATAATAAACTTTAAATCCACATAACATGCATAATTTAATGTGGAAGTGGAATTATCAACATTATGGCCCTATACCTCAGAGAGTTAGAATATTTAGTACCATGAAAAAAACCATGGAATATTTGTTGGCCTCCGTGTAATCTTCTAATGAGTGACTTAAGATGGGTTTAAAGAGTTACCAATATGATGGGGAGAAAGGTAAGTAGTGCCTAGATTATGTTGAGCCACATTCTTAACTCATTCAATGGCCAATGCCAAAATGGGTTACTTTGGTATCAACTATCCATTTAATGTGTTATTTGTTACAACCCATAAATCATTAAATGAGTGTCAAAGTTAGAAGAAGTTTGTTTAAGTATTTTATTATGCTTTTAGAGTGCAAGTCTCTATTGAACACATGGACTAATGACACATTTCAATACAACTTAGATGAGGCAACCCCCTAACCACCTACGAAATATAATAAATGTACTAGTGCATTGTGAAACAAAATAGTTCTATTAGAAAAATCATTTAACACTAATACCTCTCAAACCTAGATTGCTCTATGTCCTCATAGGACAACATAAAAATTTCCTATGCACCTTCAATATATATGACTCTAGAGGAAATTCCCATTGAAGTTCACATGATTCCTTAGGCAGTTGTAAACATCAAAATTGCCAATGGATCTTGCCTAGTAAGACACCTAGAATAAGATGATTAAGGATCCACATAAGTTCTTTCACTTCTAGAAGTGGCATGAAGTAGTAGCACACACTTGGTATGAAACCACAATATCCTTTAATCATTCAACTCCTCAAGTTTTTCTATCATGATGTGTAAATGAGGGAGTTTTGGGTGTTACAAGTTAATAAATTAGTGATTGTCAATATTAGGACATATATCAAGGGTTATTAGAGTTAGATAATATACAAGATATTAGTTATAGGGTTTAGGTGATAGAGGGTTATAATTTATCAATGATATGTTCATTGAATATAGGGTTATAATGTATTGTTACTTTGTGTTTTGGTCTGTGAGGGGTGTAAGATTTTTGTTAAATTGGATTGAGTATCACGTACCAAACTAGTAAGACATCAAAACATTTCCAATTATACTGTTACTATAGGTCTCAAAAACTTAAATGCCAAAGTGTAATGCAAGATTTGGTGTTCCTACTTAAGCTTAACCCCATGATTCACCATATATCCATTCGAACTTAAGATTCCAAAATTTTTAATATAAAATAAACACACACATTTTGTAGCACATGGAATTTTCTAATATAAAAGAACTATGCATGCATTTCTTCTTCCATCAAATAAAATCTAGAATCCATCCATGCTTCCTCATTTCCATGCCTCATTCTTATTATGGTTTTTTCTACTCATTTCCATGCCTCATTCCTCCTATGGTCGTTTCTACTCACTAATAAGAAAAAATCATGCCCACAATTTGGAATGTGATCATCAAAATTATTGGTGCCCTTGAGGTAGGTGGAAAAAATGTTTTTTTTTTTTTTTTCATTTTGACTCATTTCCCCCTTTCCTTTGACTAATTGTTGATGAATTGAAGTGAGTGGAAAGTTTCTCTTTCCTTTGTCCCTTTCTTATTAATAATGGAGGTTCTCATTCTCAAATAGCACAAACCCCATTTCCTTTGTCTCCATTTCCCTTTCTTATTAGTAGTGGGGGTTGTAAGAAAACCCTACGTTTCTTACAATGGGGGTTGTAATAAAACCCTACTATCACCTTGTTTTCATCTCATGGGGTTGCATCAAATCATTTACTATCATCGTTTTTCATCTTTTTTCATCTAAAGGAACACCAATGTTGAATTTTATGATGATAATCGAGTGGAGATAATTTAAACTGTGACTATATTTTGATAAAACAATCCAACAAACTAAATTAAATTGTAATTCAACCTTTGATACCATTGTTCTATTATATTATAAAAGGAGGCAGAGTTTCATTGATTGGTGTTATCTAAATTATTGAGTCTACCTTGTTTCTATTCCATAAGATCAGTAGGCCTTCAAAAAAGCAATTAAAACTATTAACTATGCTATCATTACCTATTGAGTCTAAACCTACATACGTAGACATATTTTCCTCGCTGCATTTAGTTTTGTAAAAGATGAAAACATCTAGATTTTCAAGTGTTATTTTCTATCAAAGTAACCTTTGTTTACTGAGGCCACTTAACCTCTCACATTCCAGGAGAGAACTTTCGTAAGAAAGAATTATTGAGGATGGGAGGGAAGAAACAAATTATCTATTCCCTTCATATACCATTTTCCAAGCCTCTTCCTCTCATTTTTTAATATGCAATATTATGCCATTTGTGTGGATATGGGTTGAGCTTTTGGTATTTCTCATATCCCCATCTGAAAAAACAAATTCCTACTGATACTTTAAGATATTCTACTAGCACAAACTAGAGATGAAACGGAGGTTGATTGGAGGTATTTTAAATGAGCAATAAATTTAAACTAACTTGAATCTCTTGGGAATGCATTTTTCATTTATCATTGGAAGGGTATACACACAAGTAAGTTGGAAGGACCCAGTACTTAGTGAGTTTGTCATAGTAAGAATCCCATGAATAGTCAATCATGTTCATCATCTCATTACCTTACTGATCCATTTCAAGGAGATATGTGCATCAACAAATGTACTTCTACTTAGAAATAAAACATTATTTATTTCTAAAAATACTACATTATTTATTTCTAAGGAATTGTTGAGGTATATGGTATAATAAAACATTATTTATTTCTAAAAATACTACATTATTTATTTCTAAGGAATTGTTGAGGTATATGGTATAAAGTTTTGAAGAACCAACCCTCAACCCTAAGCTCATTATAAGAAATCGACAATTAATATTGATTCTTGAGTGGACCATAAAAAATTATAACATGCAATTTTGATGTCGAATAACATTCAAAAGAAGAATATCATAAACAAATCAACATTTTCAAGAATAGAAATATGTTGACTGCACACCACTGATGCGTAGTTTATTTTCAATCATGCTTACTAATATTCCTTAGAAAAAGGGATTGGTGATAACTGGCTAAAATATAGACTCAAACTAACTCAAATAGATTATTTTATTTCCATCACATAAATATAACCTGACCCAAACTATTGTCCAAATTTTCTGTGCTAGATAAAAAAAATTGTTTGAAAATTCATTTGGCTCATAAACAATGATGTAATAAAGTGTAGAGAATTCATATTTATATATATTGTAGCTTTCAATTGAAAGAACTATTAGTGAACAAAAAAAAATGAAATCAAATTATGGAGTTATATTGTGAAACCGTTCTTGCAATCTTCTAAGAATTGTTCTTGCAATCTTCTAAGAATTGTCCAAAGTTTACCTTTAGTGAAGAGGTCCACCAAAGAGATTATCCATTGTTTCTCTCATAGTATTTCTATCACTATAATACTCCAACAACTATTCACCAAAAGGAACACAAACATAAAAGACATGTTTTGCACAAAAACTTGATCGCTTCTTAAATCAATTTTAGACCACCAAAACTAGCAGACAATCCTTGTAACAACACTAAAAGGTGGGAATTTTTTGAATTGTATAATTATCGGAAATAAACTAAATTATCACTTAGGAGAGTTTCCTATTTTTTGGACGAAGATAATTCCAAATAGCTTGATAGGTTTTGAAGAAATACTATTTAATTAGCAAATACAATAAATCATTACAACATGAAGGCTCTTTGATGATTCTTATGACATATTAATTTCAAGAGACAAAAAAATTCTTTAGAATAATTCTTGATAGTTTTTCCACTTATTAGTCCCTGCCGAAGGTGTAGAGGGACTATAGCGATCGATAATTTGTTGACTTCATATTAGTTTTTCCTTTGACTAAAAATATTTGCATAATATCTATTGTTGGAGCTAGGGAACTAAAAACGTTGATTTCTATATAATAAAAAATACCATATCTGTCATGATCTGATTGGATAAAAAATTGGAGGTCTTATTGCCAGCTTCGGTATTCCCAATGTTTGATATGATAGCATATCCAAAGTTTTTGTTGATCATATACAGTCTTTCTGAGTTGTTATTAGTCCCTGTTTTTTTCTTGAAATGTTTGAATATCCAAAGTTTTGAAGATCGATAGTTAGTTTTTTATAAGTTGACTTCATATTAGTTTGTCCTTTGAATAATTTTTTTTACTTACATAGGCTCTATTGTTCGAACTATTGTTACTAATTCTTTTTTATTATTGTTATAAAATAATAAAATAAATGTTTTTTTGGTACGTAAGAGACCTGCCACATTGCATTCTTTCTTAAATGTTTACAGAGCAGTTCTGACAGACTTAAATGTTTACCTAACAGGCTTCACAACCTTAAATGTTTACTTAGCAGGCTTGTTACAATACATTTTCTTTCGTTTTTTTTTATATGCAATGTTCTCTGCAGTCAATGTGGGCAATATTGTTCTTCAACGACATTGTTGGTTCACTGGTTCATGCTTGCTTCTTGCATGTTCACTGATTTCTTATTTTCTTCTTCTTGTTGTTCTTGTTTGCCTGTTGGTCTTGTTGCAGTTTGCACGCTTGGGGTTCTGCAACCGCGATTGGAACTTCCCTTCTGTCATTCCCCATTGATGGGCGGGTTTGTGTGTCGTGTTTATTTTCGCTTGATATTTGCAGTTTGCAGGTGGGAAATTTAACTACTAGGGATGCCTGAGTCGAAATCCTCTTGCAGAACATCTTTGTATGTGAGGATAAAATACGATTTCCTTTTGTGATGCGTCATTATTTTTGTGATGGAGTTAGGTTCTGTGTCGAACAATGGCCTTTGGACGGTCCTGCTAGCTTTGAATTTTATGTGACAGGTTTGACAACCTGAAATATTTGGTTAACAGATGTGTTGCAATACATTTTCCTCTGATTTTTTTGATGCAATCTTGTGTGCAGTGAATTTGGCCAATATTGTTCTTCATCGGCATTCCTGGTCGACTGGTTGGTGCTTTCTTCTTTGTTCACTAGATGCTACTTATTGTTGTTTGATTCAACTTTGCAGGGTTCGGGTCCTGCGGCTACAGTTGGGCCTTTTGGTGCTTCTTAACTGGGTTGTTATTTGTTGTTTGCTCTTGTTTACTTAAGATTTGTGATGTTGGGGTGTTGCATATGTAGTTGGATCTATTGTTACATTGTTTTTTAGTTGGCTCCCCAGAAAATACTATTAAGATAAAATAATATGCAAAATTTTGAGTCGATGTAAATTGCATCTCTTACGGCTTCAACCGGAGTTTTTTGGGCTCCAACTATATTTCATAGCCGACGATGTTTTTCCCATGGTTAATGTCTTCCTATGGCTTCATAGTTATGAGAGTAAGTGTTGTTGTCTGAACGATAAATTTCTCTCCCTTTCTTTTTCCTCTTCTAAACTTTCTTGTTTTTTCCTTTTGTTCTTCCACTCTATTATGCGTTTCTGGTTCTATACTTTGTCTCGTTTCTATGCTCGCGGGTTCCCGGTGTGGCGAACTGACAAATCGTCATCTCCATCTATATCTTCACATCACGAGTCTGACCGACCGTTGTTCGTTTGCATACTTAGCCAATTTAATGAACGCGGGTTCACGGATAAGTGCTATCGAACTATGGTAACCCGTGTTCGAGGTGTTGGAAGATTGGTTGTTGTCATTGATGTCAACCTTAGTCATGGGTTTTGGAACGCAAGATTGATGAAGTTATTTGGACATAAAGGAAAATGCACATGAAGATACAACACCCATGGATGGATAGTATACATCATGTTGTTTCCGGTGGTATGTGGCACGTCACATGGATCCTCATGGTTGAGGAGAAATGAATTTTTGAAGATGACAAAGTGAATTGAAGAAGGAAGTACATGTAGGCCCTAAAGATAATTAAAGAAAAGAATTACAAAATAAGAAAGTGTTAGGTCAGCCCTAATGTTAAAAGGAAGTGACATAAATGGTATAAATAAACATCATTATACATTCATTTGATACAAGTCGAATGTTAGAGGAAATAAGAAGAAAAGAGGGCCGGATTTCAAGGGAGGATGAAGTCTTTTGGTGATGTGTTCTAAGGTATGTTATTTTCAGGTCATCTTACCATTTTTGCTATAACCTTTTTTCTAGAACGATTCATATGGTGAAATCACTATGGTATTGAGAAGACATATCAAGGTACCTCTGGTAAAAAGTTTATCTCTTGATTCACTATAATTATGGAGATACACTCTGTGGAAGATAGGGTTTGTGACCAGTCTTGAAGCTAGTCAATAAACAAGTGTTCCAGGTAAAACAATCATAACTTCTTCATAGAGAATCCAAATGAAGTGGGTCAAATTTCATTAGAAATATTACGGACTATAGTTTCTTGTGTGAAAGTTTTCGAATTAGATGTTAATTATTGAGCGCGGGGAATTCTGTGCAAGTTCACTCTCCTGAATAGACCAGAATTGAATAAAGTCTACCATTCTTTCTATAACCCCTTTTTGGGGAGGATTCAAGGAGTGAAAATTGGAGGAGTTTCAGAGAATACATTGAGTAACATTATCTATAGGATCAGAGTACTCCAAGAATTTAAGAATTTAAGAAATTGAAGAAGTCTCAGGAAGCATTATCAGGTTCTATGTGATGATTGGTTGATGGTGATGATTTAATGTAAAGTTTTATTATCTCTAATATATTCTTGGGTGGAAGGAAGGGGTAAGGATGGAGAGTTCAAATCTCTCTTGATATTGGAGGATTTTATCTTCCTCTTGGAGGTTTATCCCTCCCTTTACATTTGGAAGTTGTAGCTACCTTTGGAAGTCATTACTTCCCTTGAACAATAACCATTGAGTATTTATCATATATTGTGCATGGTCTATTGTGGTGTATTTGTGTAACTCTTATACTATTGTTCATTGCTCATTGGATATAATTGAATGGTTTAAGTATAAGTTTAAAAAGGTTTTAAATTGTACTTGATACCGATTCACCCCCCTCTTAGTATCAACAATTGGTATCAGAGCAGGTTGCCTTCAGAACAATTTAACCACTGGAAGGAAAATCCTGAGCAGAGATGGATGACCATGAGCACATTTCAAATGGGATTCAAAAATGTGATGGAAGAAATTATGCATACTGGAGTGATAGAGTGAAATCTTACCTAACGGCTTTGGGAGTAGACATTTGATACTCAGTTGAAAATGGCTATGTAATCCCAAATAATGCTCCAATCGATCCAAATGAGAAGAAGCTTATGAGTTGTAATTCAAAATCCAGACATGTTATTCTAGCAGCATTGGCACCAACCATTGCTAGAAAAGTGATGGGATGCAACACTGCTAAATATTTATGGGACAAACTCAAGAATATCTACGAAGGTGATCCAAAAGTTAAGCAGGCCAAGCTTCAACGACATAGAAAAGAATTTGAAAATTTGAAGATGAATGAAAATGAAGATATTGCAACGTATCTTCTTAGAGTTGATGAAGTTGTTAATTCTATCAGAGGATTAGGTGAAGAGCTCGATGAATCATTGGTTGTACAAAAAGTGTTGAGATCACTTCTCTTGACGTATGATGCTAAGGTCTCTGCCATTGAAGAAACTAGGGACTTGACCAAAATGATAATGGATGAATTACATGGGACTCTTATGGCATATGAAATGAGAACATGTACAAAAAGTGACCAGACAAACAATGAAGCAGCCTTTAAATCCATAAATAAGACAAAAGACAAGGATAACGACCTTGATGAAGAAATAGCAAATTTCATAAGAAGGTTCCAGAAAGGAAGTGGAAGATAAAAAGGTAAGTCTCCTCTCAAATGCTTTAATTGTGGTAGAATAGGACATATTGTTG
>ML795544.1:66688-83114 GCA_009831015.1 Picea engelmannii
CAAGCTACATGAATGGTGAAAATAGTAGATATGAAAATGTTCGTAGACCTTTCAACATAAATTATAATCCATTTGACCCATTAATGGATCAAAATATTGTATGTTACAAGTGCAATAATCTTGGTCACAAAGCATGAGATTGCGGAGAGATGAAGGAAGATAATCATATGCCAAATGTATGCATACCAACTACAGCATGGAAAAGGAAAGAAATTCCACACAATGAAAATTGTCGAATAACATTAGTCACTAAAGAATGCAAAGAAGAAGATGAATGGTTCATAGACAGTGGGTGTAGATCTCATATGACTGGAGATCAAAGCAAATTTGTCAGCTTGAATAAAAAGGGTGGAAATGTTGCATTTGGAGATGACTCATCTACCAAAATACTTGGAAAAGGAACTGTAAAGCTTGGAAGTGAAAATGTAAAAGCAGGAAAATTCCTATTGGTTGAAGATTTGAAACATAATCTCCTCATTGTCAGCAAAATATGTGATCAAGGATACACTCTTACGTTTGATTCCCGAAAATGTAAAATCAAAGAAAATAACTGAGGAAGATTGGTTGCAACTGCAACAGGAAGACCGAACAACATATAAATCCTAGACATGAAGAAGAGAGAGAAGACAGAAGCCACACAAAAGGATTCCAAGGAATAAAAAGTCCCAAAGACCAAAAATAAGGATGAAGTATTATTGAGTGCCACATGTTTAGGGGGAGCAGCCCCAAAGAAGAAGGTTACCTTTTTACATTAAACTCAGGCGGAGAAGCCATACCATTTTCCATTGATGTCAAAGGGGGAGAGAAATTGGGATCATGATGATAGGGGGAGCATGAGTGTTGCCATCAATGACAAAGGGGGAGATTGTTGGAAAATTGGTTGTTGTCATTGATGTCAACCTTAGTCATGGGTTTTGGACCGAAAGATTGATGAAGGTATTTGGACATGAAGGAAAATGCACATGAAGATAAAATGCCCATGGATGGATAGTATACATCATGTTGTTTCCGGTGGTATGTGACACATCACGTGGATCCTCGTGGTTGAAGAGAAATGAATTTTTGAAGATGACAAAGTGAGTTAAAGAAGGAAGTACATGTAGGCCCTGAAGATAATTAAAGAAAAGAATTACAAAATAAGAAAGTGTCAGGTCAGCCCTAATGTTAAAAGTAAGTGACATAAATGGTATAAATAAACATCATTATACATTCATTTGATACAAGTAAAATTTCATAGGAAATAAGAAGAAACGAAGGCCAGATTTCAAGGGAGGATGAAGTCTTTTGGTGATGTGTTCTAAGGTATGTTATTTTCAGGTCATCTTACCATTTTTTCTATAACGTTTTTTTCTAGAATGATTCATATGGTGAAATCGCTATGGTATTGAGAAGACATATCAAGGTACCTCTGGTAAAAATTCCAGCTCTTGATTCGCTATAATTATGGAGATACACTCTGTGGAAGATAGGGTTTGTGACCAGTCCTGAAGCTAGTCAATAAACAGGTGTTACGGGTAAAACAGTCATAACATCTTCATCGAGAATCCAAATTAAGTGGGACACATTTCATTGGAAATAGTATGGCCTGTAGTGTCTTGTGTGTTAGTTTCAGAATTGTATGTTAATTATTGAGCGCGGGGCATTCTGTGTAAGTTCACTCTCTTGAATAGACCAGAATTGAATAAAGTCTACCATTCTTTCTATAACCTCTTTTTGGGGAGAATTCAAGGAGTGAAAATTAGAGGAGTTTCAGAGAATACATTGAGTAATATTATCTATAGGATCAGAGTACTCCAAGAATTGAAGAATTTTAGAAATTGAAGAAGTCTCAGGAAGCATTATCAGGGTCTATGTGATGATTGGTTGATGGTGATGATTTATTGTAAAGTTTTACTATCTCTCATATATTATTGGGTGGAAGGAAGGGGAAAGGATGGAGAGTTCAAATATCTCTTAATATTGGAGGATTGTATCTTCCTGTTGGAGGTTTATCCCTCCCTTTACATTTGGAAGTTGTAGCTACCTTTGGAAGTCATTACTTCCCTTAAACAATAACCATTGTTTATTTCTCATATATTGTGCATGGTGTATTGTGGCGTATTGGTGTAACTCTTATACTATTGTTCATTTCTCATTGGATATAGTTGAATGGTTTACGTATAAGTTGAAAAATGTTTTAAATTGTACTTAACACTGATTCACCCCCCTCTCATCAACACGGGGTATACATCTTGCACCCAAAACTTCTGTTCTCTACAATTCGACCCCGGAATCTTCGAACTCGCAACCCTGCCTCTACCTATGATGATCATGTTTGTCCGACCTGCCTTTCCATACTTAGTCAAGTCTTCAAAGTTTTGCGAGTTCACACGTTCCCGGGTTCAGAAAAGTTTAAAATCATTTTGTCGCTACCCTCCATCTCCGCCACCTTCTGCCCTTCCCGATGCACATTAATTATGCTTTTAAAAGTGACAACTGACCAGACAGGTTCAAAAATATTGGCTTTAATAAGTGGAAATCTCGAGGACATCTCCCATTAAAATGCATTAGTTTTTCAAAAGGCATAGTAACAATGCAATACTGTACTACCACACTGCCATCCATGAACGTGTCATCCAAAGAGGTCTTGACGTCATGTCCCTCTTTAATACTGTGCATATGTTACAGGTTGTGATATTTGAGAATCTTCTCGGATATGGGAATGCTATTATGTGCTATTAGTCACTATTCAACGCACATATTAAAAAATATTGACATTAATAAGCGAAAAGATCGAGGGCATTTTCCATTAAGACAAATTAAACCAAAATCTACAGAAGATTATACTGTCATCCTCCAATGTTGATTTTAAATACTTATTCCCACTTCTCTCTATCATCAAAGAGTTGGGCTTTAGGGTGCCTTCGTTCTAATGTTCCTGGTCATGGACATGTAAGACAACTTAGAGATGCCATTGAGGCCCAATTGAAAGACGACAAAATGGTTTTATGTGACGTGATATTTGAGCCAAAAAAAAGCTCTGTTAGCCAACAGAAACTCAGAGATGAAAAAAAAAGTATCTTTTGATTGGTGTTCTCCCTGTATTCAATGCTTTGTTTGGTTGAAAGGCCTGCCTGGAGATTTTTTTTTTGATCTTATTTGTTTTCTTACTGGGATTTGGAAGGGATTTTCAGGGATTTTCAGGTTACTTGCAAAATCCTCCTTCGTTGAAGTATATAGTCTCTTCCAACAACACAAATTTGGCAAGTGTATCAAATTCTGTAGAGCACACAAGAATTTGTCCTCCGTCAGAGGATTCACACTTACCGTGGCTTACAAAATGGTCTATAATATTCATAAATGACGTGAAATATTACTCCATTCACGAATGTACTCAAAAGGAAATTATAGATATGGATCCTCGCGAGTAAGAGAAACTGTATGGGTGGTTAAAATGACATACTAAAATTACTGAAGTTTCTATTTCAAAGTTTGTTGAGCTACTTCTGGGTGTGGTAACAGACTTGACATAAATCCATATTCTTTGTCAAAGTTTGTTCATTGTCCTCTGGATGTAGTTATAGACTCCACATACAATCAATTGTCTATCGCTACTGCACATTTTTTATTTTATTACTCCTACGCATATGATTGCATCTGGGTCGATGGGCTTCCCCTATTTACATGAATATTCCCCTCCTACTTGAAGGTGGGTATATAAATAGGGAACAACGCTCTCAAAACTTTCTAATTCTTGCATTGACATGTAACTGGAAAAAGTTAATGGGAAGGAATTCTGGATTATGGACTTTGCAACACTTCCCGAGGATTACTTTATACTACCACCTTTTGCAAGAAGTTTCGTGTGTTCAGGTAATGATTTGGTTTATGAAAATCATCTTTTACTACCACCTTCATGTAATCATTTTATTTCATTCTTTAGAAGAGACCTTAATGTAGTGGTGTGTTTCCAGATCTATTTCCACCTAATGTCAATCTTCCTGCTATTTTCCTTGCTTTGGATAAGGAAAATGCATTTCTTTTGTTGCAGTTGATGTGATATTTGAAAAAAAAAATGTTCAAACCATACAATTTCTTATTTTTTAAACTATAAAACAATGTATATTTTGAACAGACGGTTGTTCGAAAATTTTTAGGCGTTTTTTGGGATTCATGTCCTTCAAGGATGTTAATTAATCACAAAATTAATATTGTTTGTGCCAATGCAATTAAGTCGTCGTCCACTATGGAAATTGCATTAACACTGCAATGTCAGATAATAGATGTCTAACATGTACATAATGTCAAGGTCATTATCTCACAGGACACCCAACGTCCAAAGATTTATGGACTCAAAGCAACATTGTAGATTTCGTGAGAAAGCAACACTAAAGTCGATGTTCTTTGTAGGTATGATAATCTCGTAGTTTAAGTGATTTGGCAATGACAACCCTGCTTGTTTACCGCATTGTTGCACTACATTCAGTAGCATTGTTCCCATTGCCACCACCAATGTCAATTTCTGAAGCCGAAGCTATCTGGAGCCTGGGGTCACCGCTTATGTGGATGCCTGAAGGTGAAACTACCTAGAACCTGGTATCATGAATTCTTACACTTGACATTAGTATTAGTAGTGATCGAAAGTTGATTTTATGTCGAGTCAGTTACTGCATCCAGAGGTCGCTCAACACTATTTGACATAGAAACTGGATGTCTGTCAATTTTGTTACAACTTTAACATAAAACGTTCTGTAATTTTAGGATGTTGATTCAAACGCGCATACAGTTTCTCACGTTCGTTGGTATCCAATTTTATAATTTCCTTCTGAGTGTATTCAGGCATGCAGTAATATTTGGCATCACTTCCGAACATTCCAGACCTTTTTGTGGGCTGCCATGTATGCCACCCCTACGACGAAATATATATTCTGATGTGATCTGCAACATTTGATACACTTTCCAGACCCGTGCTGCTGGAATAAGTTATGTACTTCAACAGAGGAACATTTTGCACCTGGCTTGGATGTCCCTTCCAATTTACCATAACAAAACAAAGAAGTTCAACATACAAATATTCAGGCAGGATTTTTAACCAAACAAATGATCGAATACAGGGAGAATAACAGTTACAACATACTTGAATTTTTTTTTGTCTCAACTTGTGTTGCCTAACAAGATTGGTTTCCCCCAAAGTTGACATCACATGAAATGACTCCCTCAACTTTGAATTGGGCCTGAATCGCATTTCTAAGTTGTCTTGTATGTCAATGGTCATGAACATTACAAGGAACACACCTTAAACCCCAAGTTTTCGATGACAGAGGGAAATTAACACTTAATAAAGAATGGAATGTTGAATAACCAGTGAATGCAGGTAGGCCATATCTAGAAGAGACAAGCTATTCAAAAAGTTGGGATAGATCTAGTTGGTAGCACCAATGAATTCCAAGACACAAAACTGATATTCAACTCGTTGTTTTTTACGAATCAAGCATTTGATCGTCAAGAAGACTATCCACAAGATTCATTATTGTACATATTTTCTTTTGGTCGGCGACAGGCCAAATCGAAACCATTGTGGCAAATAATCTCAGTTGTATTTTGTAACTTTTCTTATTTGAATATAGAATATTTGTGGTTTTTTTTTTATGGTGTTTTCCAATCTCTGGTATTGCTTTTCATTTTATTTTGTGCCTTTATTTTGTGTGTCGTTAAACATGGACGACAAGCTTTTCTTTCTGCTGCCCAGTACTTCGATTTAAATAAAGGCTACTATGTTCGTTCCTTACATTTTACATGGAAGAATAATTTTTCATAGGCCATACTTATGTGGCACCCACCCTATTCTTAAACAAAGAAATTGGAGGACCCTTCCTGCTTTCATTCTTCGGGTCCTGTAAATAGAATGAATTAATGACTATTACAACAAACCAACTCAAGTGTTGACGTCATGTTCCTGTTCAATATCTTGCATATATTTCACCTTCTTCTATTTGATAATATCCATGCATATACAAAAAATGTTGTGTCACACACACACACACACACATATTATTTTTTTTTCTTTCTATTTCTTATTGTTTTCAACGAAATTTGCAAATGGAACAACATCGTGCAAATTGGAAGATGATTTACATTTGAACCAGAAAAATCTATTAATATATACTAATATGAATACTATTGGAATAAATATAAAAACTTTCTCTTGGCCAAAACTTAGCCAATTATCTGGCCACCTGGTCCCGGGTTTGCGACATCTAACACCTATGTCCCATGTTCCGTCATATACATCTTGCAACCAAAGAACTTATGTGATCTGCAATTTATGCTTTTACTAGTGAGAACTCACCAGGGGTTTGAAAAGATTGGCATTAATAAAGGAACAATAGATTTTCCTCTGTGAGATACTTAGCCCTTTTCCCCTTTTCTTCTTCCCCTCTATTATCGCTTTCTAGTTATATACTTAGTCGCCTTTATATGTTCGCGGGTTCCAGGGTTAGCAGGTTGACATATCTTCATCTCCATATATATCCTCACATGACGAATCCGACCAACTATTGTTCCTTTCCATACTTAGCCAATTTTATGTTAGAAAAATAGGACTGCAAAGCAATAAAATAAAACAAATGCGGAAACAAAACACATAAGATACACAATACAAGAGAGACACATATTTACGTGGTTCACCCGGTGTGGGCTACATCCACCAGAGAAATTGTCAGGTCCTTACTTTATTATTATCCAACAAATGAAGGGATACAACCTACAGCAAAACCCGCTGTAACTTCCTCTTCTTTCTCTCCCAGTCTCCTCTCTCAAAATACAATACTCACCATAATGCATAGCCGCAATACATTTCCCTCATAACAGAGGGTTTCCTTCTAGGGAAAAAAACCCTAACATAATTTCTACCATTAGATGATTTGCGACCTTATAATGAACGGTCTAGATTTACAATGAAATTACAATATACATTTACAAGGCAATTTTTCCTTCAGGGGACGTTGCCCCCGAACCCCCGCCAGGGGCCCTCTTGCCCCCGAACCCCCCAGTCGGGGGGATAGGCCCCTCGGACCTTGCAGAGGGGGTACCCCCCCTCTGCACTCCCCTGTGTGGAAGAGTGTACATACTTCTGGGGTGTAAAGTCTTCATGGGGTATAAACACAGCTGAAAGCAAGGACCTCTAAATCAGGAACATAATAAGTCTCCACAACCAACATTGTATGGCCGTAGTTCCCGGGTTGGCGCTTTCAAACTATGTTGCTTCTTGTTCTGTTATATACATCTTTCACTCAAAACTTCTATGATTTCAACAAAATTTGCAAACCGAACAACATCCTGCAAATTGGGAGATGATTTACATTTGAACCAAAAATAATCTATTAATATATATTAATATGAATACTATTGGAATAAATATAAATTTTTTTTCTTGGCCAATGCTTAGCCAATTATATGGCCACGAGGTCTCGAGTTTGCTGTATCCAACACTTATGTCCCATGTTCCATCATATACATCTTGCAGCAAAAGAACTTCCGTGATATGCAATTTATTCTTTTACTAGTGAGAACTCACCAGGGGCTCGAAAAGATTGGCATTAATAAACGAAAAGTAGATTTTCTATTGTGAGATACTTATCCCTTTTCCCCTTTTCTTCTTCCCGTCCATTATCAATTTTTGGTTATATACTTAGTCTCCTTTCTATGATCGTGGTTTCCAGGGTTGGCGGGCTAAAATATATTCATCTCCATCTATATCCTCAAATGACGAATCCAACTGACCATTGTTCCTTTCCATACTTAGCCAATTTTATATTCGCAGTTGCCGGGTTGGCGCTTATGAACTCGGCTACTTCTTGTTCCATGATATACATCTTGCACTCAAAACTTTCATGATCTACAATTCCACCGTGGACTCCTCGAACTCGCAAGATTCACTCTACGAGGTTCACAAATATCTCAAAGTATCTATCCCTGCCCTCCATCCCCCCTCACTTCACGTCCTTCCTAATATACATTAAATATGATCTTACTAGTGACAATTGAACACACTTCTATGAAAGAATTGACACCTGGACCTCCGTCATATACAAATTGACTACTAGACTCTGACATCGTACCCTCTTCTGTGTTACACATTATGCATTCAAATATTTCGATCTATACAATTTGACCGTTGGGGCCTCATCTCTTCTGGGGAGACCTTGTCACCCTATTTTGGATCCTCGTGTTGGCTGGTTCACGAAATATCCAACTCCTAGTTATTGTTTCCTGTTCCACCCATCCTCGTACTTCTTTCCAAACATGCAACACCAAAGGTTTAATACTAAAATGCCATCATGCAAGAACCGTAATGATTGTCATTAATAAGCAAAATTCTCGAGGACTAATCATCCCTACAGAACTTGTCCAGAAACATGCAAAGAAGATATTGTCAGGTAATGGAAAAACTATTACAAATTTCAATATATTAGCGAAAACAAGTCTGGTTCAGCGTTTCCCAGTTCCATACTTGGACACTTTTTTTATTGCGGGTTCCCGGATTGACGTCCTCAAAATTGTGTTTTGAATCTTCCGTGTGTTGCAAACAGTGCTAGGAGTTCCACAATGTACAATTTGTCCGTTGGAATGCCCGGTTACGAGCCCAACCGTCCGCCGTTTTTTTCCTTTCTATTGCTTATGGATTTCAACAAAATTTGTGAACCAAAGAGGATCCTGCAAATTGGAAAATGATTTACATTTGGACCTGAAATAATCTATTAATATATATTAATATGAATACTATTGGAATAAATATAAACATTTTCTCCTTTAATTTTTCCTCTTTTCTCCCCCTCTATTATCCCTTTGTGGTTCTATATTTAGTTGCATCTATATGATCATGACCTCTTGGATTCACAAATTGGAAGCTCTTTATCTATATCTTCACACCATGAGCTCGACCGACCGCAGTCCATTTCAATACTTAGCCAATTATCTGACCATCGGGTCCGGGGTTTGTAGTATCCAACACTTATGTCCCCTGTTCTGTCATATACATCTTGCACCCAAAGAACTTCCATGATCTGCAATTTATGATTTTACTAGTAAGAACTCACCAAGTGTTCGAAAAGATTAGCATTAATAAACGAACAGTACATGTTCTTCTGTGAGATACTTAGCACTTTTTCCCCTTTCTTCTTCCTATGTATTATCACTTTCTAGTTATATACTTAGTCACCTTTCTATGATCGCAGGTTCCAGCGTTGGCGGGCTGACATATCTTCATCTCCATCTATATCCTCACATGACGAATCCAACCGACCGTTGTTCCTTTCCATACTTAGCCAATTTTATGGCCGTGGTTTTTGGGTGTGTGCTTTCAAACTCTGATGCTTCTTGTTCCGTGATATACATCTTGCAATTAAAACTTTTGTGATCTGCAATTCCACCGCAGACTCGTTATCCCTTTTTCCCTTTTCTTCTTCCTGTGTATTATCGCTTTCTAGTTATATACTTAGTCACCTTTCTATGATCGTGGGTTCTAGTGTTGGCGGGCTGGCATATCTTCATCTCCATCTATATCCTCACATGACGAATCTGACCGACCGTTGTTCCTTTCCATACTTATCCAATTTTATGGCCGCGGTTTCCAGGTTGGCGCTTTCAAACTCTGTTGCTTCTTGTTCTATGATATACATCTTGCACTCAAAACTTTCGTGATCTACAATTCCATCATAGACTCCTTGAATGCACAAGTGTCACTCTATGATGGTTCAAAAATGTTTCAAAGTATTTGTCCCTGCCTTCCATCCCCACTAACTTCTCGTCCTTCCTAATATACATTAATTATGCTCTTACTAGTGACAACTGAACACACTGGTATGAAACAATTGGCACCCGGTCCTCCGCCATATACAAATTGACTACCGGATTCTGACATCGTCCCCTCTTCCGTGTTACAGATTATGCATTCAAATGTTCTGAGAAATACAATTTGACCGTCGGGGCCTCACGTCTTCTGGGTAGACCTTGTCACCCTATTCTGGATCCTCGTGTTGGCGGGTCCATGAAATCTCCAATTCCTAGTCACTATTTTTTGTTCCGTCCATCCTCGTACTTATTTCCAAATATGCAACACCAAAGGTTTAATACTAAAACGCCATCATGCAACAACTGTAAGGATCGTCATTAATAAGCAAAATTCTTAAGGACTAACCATCCTTACATAACTTGTCCAGAAACATGCAAATAAGATCTTTCCAGGTAATGGAAAAGATATTACAAATTTCAATATATTAGCGAAAACAAGTCCGAGCTAGCATTTCCCTATTCCATACTTGGATACTTTTTCGATTGTGGGTTCCCGGATTGACAGCCTCAAAATTGTGTTTGGAATCTTTCGCAACTTGCAAACAGTGCCCAGAGTTCCGCAATATACAATTTGTCCCAACCGTATGCCTTTCCTTTCAATACTTAGCCCCAAGTTGGTTGTATCTCCATGACATTGTACATTTACTGTGTATCGAGTCCGCCCTTCCGTTTCCCTATTTCATACTTAGACACTTTTTCGATTGTGGGTTCCTGGACTGGCGGGCTCAAGATTGTGTTTCCAATGTTCCATGACTAGCAAACAATACCCAGAGTTCCACAATATACAGTTTTTCCGAAGGAATACATCATCATTCCCTCTTCCATGTTACACGTTCTGCGTTCAACACTCCTGAGAGATACAATTTGACCCTTGGGCCCTCACCTCTATTGGTTGTATCTTGTAGCCCTATTTCGAAGCGTCACCAACCGCTTTCGATAATTAGCCATTCCTTACTTGATGTTCCTTGTCCCCGCCACCTTCCTACTTCTCTTTGGAAATGCAATTGGCAAGATTTAATGCTAGCACTTCATTATGCATGAACCTTAAACATGTCATTAATGACCGAAAGGGTCTGTCGTATACAAATTTCCCTCTTTTATGGTACACATTTTTCATTCAAGTTCCAAGATATATAATTTGACCCTCGGGAAGTCACGTCTCCTAGGGAACCATTATCACCTTAATTTCGAAGCCTGTCCGACGACTTTCCATACTTGCCCATCTCATGGAATCTCTTTCACGGTTCCTTGGGTTGGCAGGTTCACGAAATGTCCAATTCTTAGGCACTGTTTATTGTTCCCGACCAAGGTTTAATGATAATAGTTCATCATGCAACAACCGTACATACCGCCATTAAAAAGAAAAAGTGTCTACGAGACAGTGAAATTTAATTAAATCTTGACTCCTCGAATTTAAATTAATTTATCTTCTCTTATTTTCTCTTTTCTGCCCAGAGACATGCAGAAAAGATCTTTCCACGTAATGGGATATATATTACAAGTTTCAATATATTAGAAAAAATGAATCTGCCCATCCGTTTATCTATTCCATACTTGAGCCAATTCTTCGATTGCGAGTTCCCAGATAGGAGGGCTTACGTTTGCACCTCCATTGTTCTATGTCCTACAAACATTACCCGGACTTCAATGATATACAAATTTCCCTCTCTACTGTCCTATCATACCCTCTTCGATGTTATATGTATTGCACTCAAAAAGTTCTGAGACATACAATTTGACCCTCGCGCCCTCACCTCCAACACTTGTACCTTGTAACCCTATTTTGAAGCCCGACTGACCGCTTTCGATAATTAGACACTCCTTAACTGCTCTTTCCCGTCCCCGCGACCTTGGTAGTTCTTTCTTAATATGAAATTAGTAACCTTTCATGCTAACAACTCACCATGCATAAACCGTCAACATTGTCATTAATGAGCGAAATGCTCAAAGAGATATCCCATTAATACGCATTAAACCAAGATCCACGGAGAGTTATATTGTCCCTTCCTATTTTTCATCTCAAACACGGGTCATCGCGTCGGCCCATTCAAGAAATATCCAATTCTTAATTGCTCATTGCCATATCCACCATGTTCGCACTTCTATGTGTGCAATTACTGAGCTTTAATGTTAACATCGCATCATGCAACAGTCTTCGAAATTGTCATTAATGAGCGAAAGTCTCGAGGAGATATCCCATTCACACGCATTGGACCAAGATTTGCGTAGCGTTATATTATCCCTTCCAACTCTTCATTTCATTCATCGTCTGGAGAAAACAAACGTTCTTGTAAACTTATGGCAGCAGGTCGACAACAATTTTGTGGAGATACAGTGAATATATTCGGACATCATGACCAGAAATTCCAGTGGTCTAAGGCATACTCTTACTATTCATCCCGTTCCGCCCATAACGAAGTGATTTGGACCTCTGGAATCGCTCATGCAGGCTGCGTCCCTAAGGTTTTTGAATGTAAGGAGGTGGTCTCTTGGTGCGCTGAAAAATATATTTCAAGCCAAATAATTTTTCCACTGCATGACCATTCTCCTGTTTCTTTGTCACCTCAGGTCTTCCGCAAGATATTAAAATTGCCAGAGCCAACATTGACTTTCAGAGGACAAGACTACAAATAGTTCCTAGAAAAACATGATAACGAGTTGGACATATTAGCTGAGTTCCTCGAAGACTCGACAACAGTTCCTGAAGATATCACAAAGTTGCAGGTAAGTACCCTTAGAAATCCATTCCGGGAAATTGCTTGGCTGTTTACAAGAATAATGGGATAGGAATCCACAACAAGCATTTCCCGTGTAGTTATTTATATTTTGTACTTCACAGTCAAGGAACAATTCATTTTCGATTGGGGGAAGATAATTTCCATTGAAATCCATTCCCATTTGTCATGATTCAAAGAATCGAATAAATTTTATATGTCATCTTACTTGATTTTCGCAATAGTGCATTGTTGTCCATTTACAAAACTGTCTTTTTCCAAGAAAATAAGTTGCGAATTCGACCTAGTAACATTCTGGTACCGGGCCTTGTGGAGGCACAAGGCCTCCCATTGTTTTTATGAAGTTTTTAATGACTTTGTCTCAGTTTTGAAAGATTTATTGTTAGGGAAGGATGCTCCCTAGATGTCTGGCTAGGAAACCAAGTTTTTGAACAGGAAGGGGACACTTGAACAAAAGGAAAATCACAGTGTACTAATGGTCTTTGGCTCCAATGAAAACCATGCTTTCCTTCCATGCCACATCACAGACAAGATGTTTTATACAGAAATAGCAAGGCAATACAACCACTGGTTGCTTTTTTTCCATGACAAGAAAAAAAAACAGTTCATTCCTCTTCCCTGGAAAGTCAGGGACTTCGTGTGCAGAAACATCAACAAGATTGACGAATTCGCAGGCCATTTCAAGAACTTGAACCTAGCATATGTTGAAAGGCTAAAAGGGTTCTAACCTGATGGGATTTTTCGAGAACATTTACTAGCAGTTGGATTTAGAAACTCTTTTATCCATATACGCCTGGCCGAAGATAGAGACAGTGACAACAACACTCCTTCTTTTGGCGATTGCAACTTAGAGACATTGCAAAGCACGACTGAATTGTACAGACAACAAGGAAAATTATCTGGTGCGAAGACTGTACAGTCCCCCGCCAACACTCCCAAGAGCACGAAATCATGGAGCATCACTTCAATGGCTCAACCCAGTAAGAAAGAAACCCAAAAATATTCAAACGGAGGAGGAGATAAGAGCCCTCCTCGCACAAAAATTGATAGTTCTCACAAATTTCCCCTGATGAAGAAGAGAAAAAACATTGTAGGGCAGGAGGAGGAACTTGAAATTGAAAGTGAACAAATGCAACTTGAAAATGAAACTAAGCACATGCACAAAGTTGGCCCGTCAGCAGATGCAATGCACCATAGTTCCACAATGGAAATAGGCGAGACCAACATTTTTGACGAAGATGAATTCTTCGTATTCCAGAGCGTTGTTTTTGACAGCCAATCTAAAAATATGGTCATTGAAAATAGAGACGTAACAAATAAGAAAGGAAAATCTCATAAAGAGATTAACTTTAGTAAAATACGACCGTCCCAAATCTCCCTATTTCACCGCGTACCTGGTGATTCTCTTGATGATTCCATTGGAGGAATTGAAGTGGATAATGCCAGACTGAAAGACCATGTCAAGGAATTTGAGGAGGCTTTCATTGCTACCCTAGAGTTTTCCAGTCCTTTAGAAAAAAACGTGCCTACTACCCTTGCAACCAAGTTAAAAGTATCCTCCAGCCTCCTCGCATTGTGTAAATCCCTTGTAGAGAATAACATCAAGAAAATAATGCATCTAGTTACTGAATCATGGGAAACATCACAAAATATAGCTTCCTTTCGAAAGAGGGAAAATGATTGCATGAACATTTGCAGATGAATTTAAAAAATGATCAACATTTCTATGAATAGATGCTGACCCATTTTGCCAACCATGCCATCAACAACTCATATATGAAAAGAGTACAAGAGGATATCCCCTCCCCAAAGAGGATCAAAAAATTAAAAGCATGTTGGCTAAAGAAAGTTAAGAACCTGCAGCTCATTGTCGAATCATGTGAACAAGCCATATCAGAAAAAGAAGAATTATTCAGAAACTTGACCCAAACAGACTTAGTCGGAAGTACCAACAAGGTTCAAGACCCAAAATTAGTCCTCAAATCCTTGTCAATGACCAAAGAAGCCTTCGATGAACAACTTGATATTTTAAAGGGGTTGTCTTTATAAAAGTTTTATGCCATCCTTGAATATTGTGTAGATGAGCTCGAGAACTGGCTACTGGACTTTGCAACACACAATGAAGAAATTGAACAGGCTCTGCATAGTATTTCTATGGATCTAAGGAAATTAGAAAATGAACTTTTTGACATAGAAATCCAGGATGAAATCAATGTGGCCCCCATGAGAAGTTACATTGAAGAATGGTTCCAACGGAGAATGGACAACCTCATCGAGGAAGGGCAACAACTGATTGGCACGATTCGAGTGACGGTCGACGACAACAACAAAAACACATCGGATTCATAGTAAGTCTATATTGATGTCATCTTATTTTCTTTATCAATCTAGTTATTCTAACTCTTTAAATAGAAATCTCTAACCAAAGGCTCATAACTTCCAATTTCTTGTTTTAAGGTCTTCCTCTCTACCGTCATGCACTTCTTCTTTCTACAATCCTAATTCTTGTAATTATTTATTTTTATGGTCTGTGGGTTCCCCAATCCTAGTCTATATGAAAAACACATTTAAATTTCCAGAAATATGGAACAGATTTCAGAAATATGTAACAAACATTATTAATTTTTGATAAATTTCAAAGAAAACTATGTTGGATGTGAGTAAATTGTGTTTATTATATTTGAATTTTTAATGTGTGTGTTTCCTTGTCCTTTTTTCCCGGAACCTTTGTTGCAAGACATTATTAATATTTGATAAATTTCAAAGAAAACTAATTCGGAAATGCTAATTTTTTATTCCTTCAACTATGTTGGGTCTATTATATTTGAATCTAGTGGCCAAAGTCATCCTCTGTATGGATACCACATGTACTTCAACGTGCATTTATTCCCATTCCAACCTGGCAGGGACCATGCTGCCATGCATCAATTGTTTTATGAACGACCATTTACACATTAGATGTAATATAAACATAAAAAAATTCCTATTAGAGAATTTAGATATGATCATAGTTTTCAAACAATTAACCAACAATCTAAAAAAATATAAACATAATAAAGAACTGTAAACCAAGAAAATTTTATGTCCATTATTTAAAATTTCCTATAATTGAAAATGGGGGATTGGTTAGATAGTAAGGTGGGGGTGTTTGATATCCCCCACCAAAGTTCAAATCCCCCACAGACATGTTTTGCCTCTAGTCAATCATTTATTTTGTGCAAGTACGTTGCTTCAAGAATTTGGGTCCAAGTGCAAGTCCTTGGAAACTTTAGAAGAATTGATACCTCCCACCCGCTACTTCTTAGCCAAAGGGATCTTCCTAATGTGTTTTTAGGACTTGGAACAATACATTTCATTTCAATATTCCTATATGGGGGAAGGACAAATTTTTGCATTGCAATATTCCTATATGGGGGAAGGGCATATTTGTTGCATAGTCACAATATGAAGCATCTTGTCAAAAAATAAAGTACTATATTAATTGAAAGAAAAGATGAATTCATAATCAATGCAGAATTTACATAATGTCTTGATCAATGCAGATCCATTACAAAATTTACACAATGCCTTGATCAATGCAGATCCATTGATCACTCTACAAAAATCTATTCCACCCTTACCATCCATGATGCTAAAGGAATCTAAATATAAGTAGATAAAATGTGACTTCGCAAGGACATAATTTGAAGTCAATCTATACATTTAGAAATATTACCTTTCCGTCTTTTATCCTTTAAATAACAAAAATAAAAAGGAGTCTATAAGCAAGAATCTAGAAGAAAAAAAAATCCTTTCATTAACAAAATAGAAACCAAGGAAATATTTAGTCCTAAGTAAATTGTGGTCCTCATATAAAAAAA
>ML795544.1:84341-127669 GCA_009831015.1 Picea engelmannii
GTAGGTGGGATCTATTAGTGGAAGCACTAAGGAATAATTCACGCAAGAAGGCTCTATTAATGACACCTTTGTCCAATTGCCTTATTATGAGTTTGACAATTATACTATTTAAATTTTTTCTTCTTGCATGCAAAGAAAATGTGTGTCTCGTATGTAAGAATGAAACCTTGATGGGACTTTTCACAATAACGTATTAGTTAATATTACATTATTTTATTTTCCATTGCCTTATTATGAGTTTGACAATTATATTATATAATTTTTTTCTTCTTGCATGCAAAGAAAATGTGTGTCTCGTATGTAAGAATGAAACCTTGATGGGACTTTTCACAATAATGTATTAGTTAATATTACATTATTTTATTTTCCATGACTCTAATAGTAGGGGAGAGAAGTTCATTTTGTGATACATAGATATATTACAACACAAAAACTGAAATTATATACATAAATGTTGTTATGGAAATATTGAATGTGTCTTATATACATAATATTGGTATGGTAATTTTAAATGTGTTTTTTCATTGTATATATATTTCATTATTTAAATTGGTTTCCAAGTCCAAGACATAAAGATATATTAGTTGTTCAAGTACAATGTTTTTTTGGAAAGTTAAAATTTATTCTTAATCACATCAATAAATCCTTTTTTTTATTAATTTTATTTTTAGTCGACATTTAAATGTAATTTAATAATGGTTATCTACATTGTACCTATAACATAGTGTAGGAGGTGATTTATCAAGTATACCTCCCCCCATAAAATTATTAATTCATAACCTTTTAATATATTTTTTAGGAGACCCATTTTTTACCTCAAAATCTCCCTAATGACTATGAACTCATCTTTCCAACTGGTTGGTAACTAGCTTATCTAGAAGGTAGGAAAAATGGATAATTTATTAATTGGGCGTGAACCATTGATAGGAAGAAAATTCCTACATATATTACCTCCTTGGGTGACATAGGACCTTAAAAAAAAAGGTTTTTTTAACTAAGGCAGATTGTGAACTGAGAGATGTCTACAAATTGGCAACAAAAATGGCTCACCTAGGAGGAAGTTGGATTGGGATAAGATCTTGTGGAAGTTTGGAAGTCATATATAGATTCCTTAAAATATAAAAATGTCAAAATAGAGGAAGAAGATGACTAGTTGTTATGGTATCTTAAATCTTATGGGACATATGTGCCTAAACTAGGATATAGAGCCCTCGTTGAGGAAGGCTTCGAGGGAAAACCAATTTGGTTGTGGAAAATCATATAGAAGCTAAGGTGACCCTCCAAAATAAAAAAATTCATGTGGTTGGTTTTAAATAATAGTGCTCCTACCTAGGAGGTATTACAATATATATATATATGTCCCAAGATGGTGTAGTCTACGCCAACAATCAAATGGAACAACAAATCACTTACTTATGACTTACTCATTTTTCAAAAAGGTCTGGAAATAACTTGGAAACATGATAGGGTTAAGGAATGCATGGGAAGGAGGAAGTATTAAATTATCCTTCAGCTCTTGGTATAGAAACAAGTACACAAACAAGATAAGAGTTCTTCCACTCAATATAGCTTGGGGAATATGCCTCATTAGAAATATGAAGCTATTTGAAGGACAAAAGACTCTTCCCGTTAAATGTGCAATTTAGTCTCTAAATATACTAAATTTTTATCACAGGTTGAGGGAAAACAAAATACATAGTAGGAAAGAATAATTCATTAATAAGGATATTCCTTGGGCATACTTTCATGGTGCCTGTCAAGAGAATCCTCTTGTAGGAGACTTGAGAGGAATCTTGTATCTCTCCTCAAATTAAAGTATAGATTTCAAAGATGGGATAGGGAAGGAAAATAACAATTATTTTGAACTAATGGACCTTAAATTAACCCTCCAACTATCTCAATAATATGGTGCTACACAATTACAAAATTTTGGGGATTCACTACTAGCTATCTAATGGTTACGAAAGGAATCATCTCTAAAATATTTTACTTTACATCCACCATTTGATGATATACAATAACAAATGATACCCTTATCACACATATATTTGTCTCATATATAGGGACAAGAATAGGGTAGATGATAACCTTTCAAAAGAGGCATTGGGGTTGAAGCATGGTACTTGGACCATTTCCATTCTTCAAGATGGCAGCATACAACAGATTTCACTCATGCACCATGGATATAATTTTTCTTTCTTACAAAAAAATGGATATATTGCATATTATTCTTTTTGAAAGATGTATTTTGTTCTTTTTAAGTCATGTAACAACCATATATTTTTTATGATACAACTCAAGGATATGTAATAGTGGACAATTTTCAAATATTGATTTTGAAAATTGTAATTTATGTCCTTTTAAGTCAAGGAACAATTGTCCTTTTTTTATATATCTCACTAACATATAAGACATGCATGTAGAACCATATCTCCATCTAGATATAGAGCTCTATTATTTGAATTCCTTGAGGTATGATGGCAATGCAATTTAGTTTTATATAAATAAAATTGCATATTTTTTCCTTGGAAAACAAATCTTTAAACTGTAGATTCTTCTTCTCCATTTGCTATAACTTGTTGTCCAAGTTTAACAATAAAGAGATATGAAATATTTATCTAACTTTTAGTTCAATACAATGAAAAAATGCATACTTCTACATATAACAATTTTTTTTAATGAAAAAATATATATGTATCAATAGTATTTCTTGATGCTAGGAGTTGAAATTCTCTTTTACTTGTTTATCATGCCCACTATTTGGTTATCATGGAAGAAATTGCTGCAAAGCATGTAAGATGAGAATGCACACGAAGAAACATTATGAGGCCTAAAAATATATTTTATTCTCATAGATGATGAAATATTGTATACTCATATATGATGAAATTGCAGACAAAGGGCATTTTTCCCGCGTCAACAAAATTGGTGCTAGGAGGGAATGAACCTCCACCCATGTGAAGTCATTTCATTCAATTGTTTTAACCGTCCCATGGATCCTCTCCATATCTCTATATGCAATAACCCTTTGAGTCTTTTGTGACCCATAAAGGGCATCTCAATTGAGAAAATTAATCTCTTGTCAAACTCAAAATTCGATGGTGAAGGGAATGTTTCTGCATTCACACTTTCAATCAGTTTAACATTAATCAACAAAATCTTAATATTGTTCGGGACAATGAAATTTGTCGATTATTTATCCTCACATTTGAGGGACGGTTTAAATCCTGGTTTAGGACATTACCAGTAAAATCTATACATAGTTGGAAACAATTCATGCAATATTTATTGTTTCTCATGTAGATTATGTTTATGATGAACTCCTTAATGAAATTGAAGAAAACCATAGGCTCAAAAACGAATCTATGGATGATTTATTTCAAAGAGCCATGCATATTTATTGTAGATTTCCTAAAAGTGACAAACCCTCATACCAAGAAATATTTGACTGGTTCTCATGCCTCGTATTTATTTCTCAAGGGTATGATCTAAATAATAAAATTATCTCTCATTCATAAGATTTAGATTTGAACGACGAAAATTTAGTCTCCTCTTACCCCAATGGAATACTTTCAAAACTACAGACTATTCAATCCTATCCTCAAACATATGATACTCTGCAATCTGATTTTGGAGAACCATGCGGGGAAATTGTTTTAATATATGAAGTCAAATCCATATTGAATAAAGAATAAATTCACCAAGTTGATGTATATTTGAATGAAAAATTAGCATTGGTAAAAATAACAATTGTATCCTTCACTAAAAATCATGATCTGGCGATGAATGATGGGCGGTACATGATTTCCAATCAACACTCTTCCATAACTATGGGGGAATATTTACCAAAAATTGTAAACCCCTTAGACCCAGAGTGTGAACAATCTAGTGTATCCCCTTTAGAGAATCATGAGTATAGTTTGGTATGTAATGAATCTCTCATTGATGAAATCTCGTCATTTTTAGAACCCTCATATCTCTTTTCTCTTTATAAAAATATTTTCGATAATGATCACTCACGTGAGAATTCACCAACCTATGATTCAGTAGAATCTTCACACTTTTCTCACAATGAAATTTTGAATGATAAACAAGAACAACAATATTTCCAAGCTTTGATTGATCAAAGACTCATTCTTAATGATAGTCAATTCAAGATGCACAATGTTGAAAGTCCTTCACAATTTGAATTTCAGGAACATGTTGAATCCCAATTTGATCACGATAACCCTATTTTTGATGACTCTTTCTATGTTCTGGATTTGAATGTGAGCACTAATATATCATTCATTGATTATGTGCAATCTGAAATTTTTGATCTCAATGCACATACCTTAATGACAAGAGATACAAGGTATGTAGAGCACAATGATTTTTCATATCCCCATGAATAAATCATATCGAATGAACAACTTGTCGTCATACAAGACACGGGAAACATTGAGCTAATCCAAGAAAAAATGTCACCTAAATCTGCTCCAAAATCATAGGTTAATCTCTAGGGGTAGATACATTACTCATCCTTGGTTTCTATCTCAATACTCCAACAATTCTCACATGATTTTTATGATGTCATAGGAGAAGGCTTGGAGTCATCTTTCGCTCAACATTTCCCTCAAACTATCATATACCATTTCTCCTCTCAACATGCGAGTTATGTAAAATGTGGGACCAGGGAAACTTGCCTAGATAATGAGACACTTCGGTTTTGACAGATGGTTATGTCAGGTTCTAATTATCTTACTTTGGAATTTGTAATGAATGACAAAATCAATATCAAGACTCTCCCTCAAGGTACATGGCATGCAAATTTCATTTATGGGTCTCATAAGGTATGCCACTCATTCTCTAATTCATTCCAATAGTTCTGTGATGATCATTGTAAATTTTGTTGATGGAATTGAAGCTTGGTTGGAGGAATACTATGTGTCTACATTTCCCATGAGTAATAACATTGTAAAATTTCACATGCTTGGTAGAGATTTACTGGATTCAGTTATTCTTATCTTTGATCTCTCACTACTCCATTTTCTACTATTGACTTTTGATAAACATGTGGTTGTAGGTTTGGAGTTGCTTGAATGGATACATTGGTACTATGCTTTCACTTATCCCTTTTTCATCCAGTGTAGGATAAAGTAGGAATAGAAGTAGCATAGTTCTTTTTCTTCCTTTTCGCTTGCATAGTTTATATGCTTTCTTCCATTTTTGCTTGGGTAGAATAGATTTTGGCTTGTCTTGGTTTTTTCAATAAAATCCACCAGATTTTATTATTTTAGTTTGAAGCTCAAGATGGCTTGATTTAGTCTTAAATTTTTTTTTACATGAAATACTTCTTCTTTTCACTTGATGCCTTTCATTTTGTTGTTTAACTGAGCTTGGCTTAACTTTGATTTTTATTCTTCTTTATGAGGAAACCATGTGAAGAATCCTTTGAGAAATTTCAAATGAAAGATTCATCTGATCCAATAGCATTCTAATGTTGACAATTAGATAGCTTATGATCTCGAGCTATTGAAAAAACATTTTTTGTAGAATACTTTTCATCTTGAGAAGGTGGAAACCTGGTTGGAGGAGCCCTTGTTGAAATATTTCCACTGAACGAACTAGAGCTCCTTCGATGATTGCATTGGAAAAATGTCACTAAGGCCGCGGGAAGGAATCATATCATTTGTTCAAGTCCTTGTTTCTCATAATATGTAATAGTTCTGCAAGCCCTATTGACCAATGTTTCGATGACTATGTTTCTTGCAAAAGATTCTGGACCAATGGATCAATGCGATGGTTTCTTGGGTCCATTTTCTTAGTTCTCAAAACAAAGATCAATGAGATAAAATATGGTTACAAACTTTGTTAGGAGGTATGCTTTTATATAGGCTTAATCCCTTTATGATGAACTGATTTAAAAAAGTAAAAGGTGGATCATTTATTTTTTCAGAAGAAATTCAAATCCTATAGCAGATTGTGGCCACGGTATCTTAAATCTATCAAAATGGTGTATGTTGAGTATAATCATTGAGTGTTTGTTTCTCTATGAAGAGTGCGTTCTTGAGACTCTCTATACATTTATCCCTGTCCTAGTCTTAAAAGTTGTTTTCATTTATTGGGAAAATAAATAGTTTATTTCATCTCTAGCATGTATCTCTAGTAAGAAAACATCAAGATTTGGTTTCCGTTTGACTATTCTAAGCATATTGGATACAATGAGGGTTACATAGCACATACACACAAATACTTTAATGTTGTCTATTTAACCATAAGCTCCTCAGTTTGAATCTTAAGGAAAAATATTATGCCTATGAACTTGGGTGAAAAGATAGATATATCCTCCTTGCTCATGTGATTTCAAATCGATGAAATTCATCTTTTGATCTGTTAGATTACTGAGAGGGGGGGTGAATCAGTAATAGCGTAATTAGAATCCTTTTTCTCCAAATAATCCAAGTGTTATATCAATGTAGAATTATTATCCAATAATGAGAAATAAGAAATGAACAATCACACACATACACAGTACATTGGTGTTTTACGTGGAAACCCAAATCAGGAGAAACCCACAAAATCATTTTTCTTATATGTCTTGAAGAATTACATTTATTGGAAGCACCAAATTGCTTTGTTTTCTAGCTGCAACTGGAAAACAAACTGAGGGAAGCTCCAACTCCCCAATTCTATGGCTACAACAAGAAGGAGGCTACAACCCCCTATGTTCTTCGGCTACAACCGGAAGGTATCTACAACCACCTGTCCTTGCCCCATCCAACCGCCCTGAAGTATAAGTAGAATGATGGAACCACTGTCAACCTATCACTGTGAGATATACTACTATACAACTGTAACAACTTGTACCACTGACCTGTATCCAATCTGTACAACTGCCCTGTAATCAATATGTACCTGAACTGAACATGTATCTACAAAAATGCAACAGATATGCAACATGTAGTGATGCAACCCGCGTATGTACATGTTGTATCTTTTATGAATCCCGCATATGTACGTACCTTAACTTCTATGTAGCCTGTGTATGCCTTCTAGAACTACGTTTTTCTTTCACTTGAAAACTTTTGACCCTCTCTAACTTCTTTCACATAGATCTGTAACCTTTCACTGTATCTAGACTGTAACTGTACCATGTGTATGCATTCTAATTCACTCAAGACAAGTATGTCTCTCTTTAGTCATGTGCCATATAGGTTTATGAAATCATGAACAAGTATACTTTTCCTCACATGATCTTAGTCATCAAACCCTTTATGATATTCAACCTCTCAATACATCAACAAATAAAATATCTCAACCATGTACCATAAAAACCCTTAGCCACATGCCAAGAAATACAAGAAGTGCCTCAACGAGAAGTATCAATGATGAATGTACCAACACTGTATTTCAGTAGATCTGACTTATGCAGAAGATCCCATGTAGCTACTAGTCTCTCTAGGGAGAATCCTAAAATCTCCATTGCCATTCCTCATGCACACATCAAAATCCAATTATTCATAGAAATAAGACATACCTTTTGAACCAATGGATGGATCTGATGTATCTGAGAACTTTAGACCTTTCTGGGAGCTTGATCTCAAAATCTAGAACCTCTGGATCTTCATCTTCTCAAATTTCATGTCCTTACCAACATGTACTCACCCTGTACACACCCAACCCGTGTATGTACACTCCCTATACATAGACAACCCGCGTATTGTACGCACCCTATACACAGACATCCCACGTACGCCTCAGAAAATAGGGTTTTCTGTAAATCCTAGAATTTCTCCGTCAACCCTTCGTGCTACCTCAGACGTTCTCCACTTCAGATGTATCCAAAAGTATTTAGAAGAAGATTTACACAAGAAAATAGATATACAATATGTACAAGTGTGTTCTTAATGAGTGAGCTTTGCCTCTTATTTATATTTTCATGTAGCATTACACTTTCCTTATTTTAGGGCTTTTTCATTTAAAATAAATTCTTTTGCAAAGCACTTTGACCCTTGGGGGATTCTATAAGACTCATGAGGGGTTCTCCAACTTCATATGCTCATAACTTTGTAACCGTGAGGATTTATGTGACGTTCCACATACCACCGGAAATGGCATGACAAACACTATCCATATATGATAGTTTCACTAACAAGTTCATTTTCATTCATCTCATTATTCCACAATTAAGCATGGGTTCTCTTAATCATACTTCTAGGATAACTCACTCTACAAAGCATCTTACCATGAGAGATTTCACCATAAGGGGACCAATTTGGATTTCATCCATATTTACTTCTTATCAACCATGACAAGACAATAATGAGTCATCTTTACATCAAATGAACTTGGTTCCATTACTCAAACCTTTGTGCTACGGGATTTTCTTCAAGGGTTTACATCAATGACAACCAACCTTAATCAACAATACCCCCCTTTGGCATTAATGGAAACAATATGATGCAATACTAAAATCATATCACTCATGCTCCCCCTGGAACCCTTCCATTGTCCTCTGCATCTGATAAATCTTCTCCCCCTGGAACCATGCCTCTGTCCTCTGCATATGATAAATCTACTCCCCCTGGAACCATGCCTTTGTCCTCTGCATTTGATAAATCTCTCCCCCTTTGTCATCAATGGCAAAGGTATCTTTCCATCCGGGGTTGATCCCCCTGATTGAACTGTCCTATTATGGTGCTTCCTCGTGTACATCTAAGACATATAAGATAATCATTCAAAAAAAATCATTTTGGAGTAGAAATAAATCCAAGTCTTTGGCGTGTTGGAGTTACTTCACACACACCTGGTATTTATTTTTTCTAAGGTTATTCCTTGTTTATTAGTCATAATTAGTCATTACCCAGTCTCCTATATTTTAGGGGAGAATATTCTCTTTCAGTTGACACTTCAGTTTGACTAGATGAGTTGAGTTTAGATGTTGCATTGGTTTTGTCACCATGCAAGCAGTTCACTCCCGTAACTTCCTGAGAGACTAGACTAGGTGGCAGTTTACTCTTGTAACTATTGGTGTGTGTCCAGATCAATCTAGACCACTACTATGGCCCATTAGTTACTTATGTATCCTATATCTATTGTAAATTATTCACTCTTTGAGTGTGGAATACGGTTAATGAGAATTCTCCCATTCTTTCTCTCCTTCTTCTTTATTTTCCAATTCTCTCTGCAAATGTGTGTATTAATTTTTAGCTAGATCTATTCTATGTAGGTTCAACACAATTACATGGTATCAGAGCTGACGGACTGCTAAGAAAAATCTACACCAAATTGTTTTTTGCAGGTACTGAAGATTGAAGACAACAAAAAGATGGATTATTCACCAGAAATACTTCTCATGCCTCATAACTATTTGGAATGGAAGCCAAAAATTATTCTTATGCTCATATGCAAAGACTTGTACCAAATAACTATGGCAATGGAAGTAGAGCCTAATTTTGCCGATGAGAAAAATGATTTTCTCAATAGATAAGATATGGCCATAGGATGTATCCTCTATTTATTTCTCCTGAAATTCTCCGTCAAGGATATGATGACTCACAAGAATTCACTCCAAATGAATTATGGAGCAGAATGGAGGTTTTATTTGGGAATAAGGAAGAATGCATGCAAAATGTTGACAAGATAGAGAATGTAGAAAAACCACTGGAAGATAAATCATCTTAGTTTGAAGAGCCTTCTACACAAGTATTTGTAGAAATTTGTATTCATTAATTGAAGATGATGTCTACTCCATTTCATATTTGTTTTCTGAAATTCATGAGGAAGATATATGGCATGCATCTCAAGAGTCACATGCAGACACTTTTGCATGCACCATGCATGCATCTCAGGAGTAAAAAAGGGAGCCGCACACATCAGACACCATTCTAATATTTTATGATAATAATCTATAGAAACACATTGGATATTTGAATTCCTCTCAGGAAAATATCCAATTTTAAAAAAAATATCATCCAAAACAGAGTCCGGAAAGTGAAGTTATGATCATTTTAAAATCAACAAGATTTCAACATTTTTCTGGAAACGGTTGCACGGTTTTCAAAATTTCATCCAAAATTTATTTGGATATTATTCATTACAAGAAGATAAAGTGGATATGTGTGGAAATATCAATGATGCATATACTTCATTAGATCCATGCAGACATCTACATCTTCAACAAAACCTTCAAAGAGCACAAACTTGCACAGTTGTGAGGTCTTCTTGGAGTGAAGGACATGGTTGCTTAGCAACTGCCTTTTGTTCCTTCTCATTTTATTTTTTATGCATTGTAATTTAAGGGGAGGTTTTCCCATGAATTTTTCCCTCTTTCCTCACTTTATTTTCAGTGTATCTTTTGTACTTTGGTACCTAACATGGCCTCGTTGTCGGGACCCAATATTTATTTTCACCATAGTGATGTTCAGGGGGGGTGTTGGAGTTACTTCACACACACCTAGGATTTATTTTTCCTAAGGTTATTCCTTATTTATTAGTCATAATTAGTCATTATCCAGTCTCCTATATTTTAGGGGAGAATATTCCACCTGGAGAATATTCTTTTTCAGTTGACACTTCAGTTTGACTAGTTGAATTGAGTTTAGATGTTGGATTAGTTTTGTCACCATGCAACATTGGGATCATCACCAACTCAATACTCTTTTTTCAGTCAGTTAATTGAAGACTAGTTGACTAGTTAATTCAGCTAGGTGGCAGTTCACTCCTGTAACTGCCTTAGAGACTAGACTAGGTGGAAGTTTACTCTTGTAATTGCTGGTGTGTGTCCAGATCAATCTAGACCACCACTATGGCTCATTAGTTACTTATGTATCCTATATCTATTGTAAATTATTCACTCTTTGAGTGTGGAATACAGTTAATGAGAATTCTTCCATTCTTTCTATCTTGCTTCTTCTTTCTCAATTTCTCTCTACAAAAGTGTGCAACATTTTCTAGCTAGATATATTATGTGTACATTCAACACATTTACATGGCGAAGATATTCAAAGGCTTCCCATGGAAGTGGTTTTGTAAAGATGTCTGCCACTTGCTCTTTTGTGCCAACATACTCAACTCTGATGTTCTTTTTTGCAACTTGATCTCGTAGAAAGTGATACTTGATTGGAATGTGATTCATCTTGGACTGCATTACGGGGTTCTTTGATATACTAATGGTGCTTGTATTATCACAATATATTTGAATGGGATCATCATATTCAACATGTATATCTGTTAGAGTTTGTTTCATCCAAAGAACCTGTGTACAACATGATGCTGCTGCAATATACTCTGCCTCGGCTGTAGATAAAGATATTTATGATTGTTTCTTGCTTAGCCATGATACTAAGCACTCACCCAAGTAGAACTCTAATCCACTAGTGCTTCGTCAGTCATCAATACAACCTGCCCAATCTGCATCTGTGTAGGCAATAAGTGATAGATCCTTTCCTTTTGGATACCATAATCCAAACTCTTCTGTCCCTTTGAGATATCTCAAAATCCTCTTTACTACTAATACATGTGATTCATTTGGTGTTGCTTGAAATAGTGTCACCTGTCCAACTGGCTGCATTACATCTGGTCTAGATGATGTCACATATAGTAGGATGCCAATCATTGACATGTATTTCCTCTGATCTGTAGATTTCGAATCATCATCTTTTCTCAACTTGCAACTGGTTTGCATGGGAGTGATAACTGGTTTGCAATCTTCCATTCCGAACCTTTTTATCATTTCTTTGATATACTTGGTTTGAGAAATAAAAATTCCTTGGTTGCTTTGACGTATCTGAAATCCCAGAAATAAGGATAGTTCTCCAAGTAATGACATTTCAAAATCATTCTGCATATCTTTTGCAAATTTCTGGCTTAACCTGTCATCATCACTACCAAAAATAATATCATCAACATAAACTTCAATTAATAAAATATTACCTTGACTTACCTTGATGTAGAGGTTGTTGTCTGCGCTTCCTTTTCTGAACCCTGCCGGCTGCAGATACTTATCCAATCTAGAGTACCATGCTCTAGGAGCATGTTTTAGACCATATAAGGCCTTCTCTAATTTACACATATAATCTGCGTTTTCTGACAACTAAAATCCTTCTGGTTGTTCAATGTAGATTTCTTCTTCAGTTCCCCATTCAGAAAATCTGATTTTACATCCATCTGATACATTTTAATATTTTTGGAGCATGCATAAGCTAAAAGTTGATTCCATTCTGGAAACTGGGAAAAATGTCTCTTCAAAGTCGATTCCTTCAACCTGTGCATATCCTTTACATACCAATCTAGCTTTGTTCCTTGTAACATGTCCATATTCATTCAATTTATTCCTGAAGACCCACTTTGTGCCAATCACATTCTTATTCCTTGGTCTTGGAACTAGTTCCCAAGTGTCATTTTTCTCTATTTGATCCAATTATTTATCCATGGCCTTTTTGCAAAATTCATCCTTGTTGGCTTCTTCAAAACAGTTTGGTTCAATTATAGATGAGAGTGATAGGTGTGTTTGTTCTGGTGAATGGATTTTTCTTATAGTCTCAACTCCTGCATCTTTGTTTCCGATAATTTGTTCTGAAGGATGATTCTTCTGTACTAGTTTACTGGGTGTCTTTGGAGGCACTTGCTGAACTTGCTCTTCTATTTCTGTCAGATTCTCTTCATCTTCCTCTTCTACTTTTTTTTCATCTCCTGCTTCTTCTTCTAAGGGTTGTTTCATTGATTCATTTTCTTCTTCCTTTGATTCTGGTTTGCCTGTTTTATCAATTGTCACGTTGATGTTTTCCACAATTTTTTTCAATCTTAGGTTGTAACACTTGTATGCTTTCCTTGTACTTGAGTAAACAACAAGTACTCCTTTGTCCACACAAGATTCAAACTTTCCCATTTTTCCATCTCCTCTTTTGATATAGCATTTGCTTCCAAAAAATCTGAAGTGCTTCACATTTGTTGGTCTTCCTTTCCATAGCTCGTAAGGAGTTTTGGTGGGTTTTTTTCTGAGCATTACTCTGTTTTGAATGTGAACTGCTATATGTACTGCCTCTGTCCAAAAAATATCTGTCAATTTTGAATCCATTAGCATTGTTCAAGCCATTTCTTGTACTGTCATGTTTTTTCTTTCAACAACTCCATTTTGTTGAGGTGTCCTAGAAACGAAGAATTGTCTTTTTATTCCATGATTGTTGTAGTAGTCCATAAATTCCTTTGAGGTGAATTCTCCTCCATTATCAGATATCAAGTTTTTGATTCTTGAATCCATCTCATTTTCAACCATTTCCTTGTAGATCTTGAAGTTTTCAAAATCTTATGACTTGTTCTTGAGAAAGAAAACTGCAGTCATTCTTGTATAATCATCAACTAATAACATAAAGTATCTCTCACCTTTTAATCCCTTTGTTGTAGTTGGTCCAACTAGATCAGTATGCACAATTTCCAGTGGTCTTGTCGTTGAATATTCCTTTGATTTGAACCTGGTCTTTGTTTGCTTTCCTTGTTGACAATGCTTGCATAAAGTGTTGGTTGGTTTCATGATCTGGGGCATTTCTTTAACTGCTTATCTTTTGTTGACTTTTACAAGGTTATAAAAATGTATGTGACCCATTCTTCTGTGCCATATCCAACTTTCATCTTCTTTTCCTAGACAACACTTTTCATTTCCAACTTCACTTAACACATATATGTTGTTTGAATTTATTGCAGCTGTAGCGACCAATTTTCCTGAACCTTCTCTTCTTATCTCACACTTTTGTGAATCGAAAGTAACTTTGTGACCTTGGTCACACATTTGACTCACACTTAGAAGATTATGTTTCATATCTTCTACTAGTAGAATAATTTCTGCCTTTCATTCTTGTTCCCAATTCAGACTGTGCCTTTTCCAATGATTTTGGATGAATTATCATTTTCAAAAGAGACCGATCCATCTCTTTCCTTTCGTAATGTAAGAAACTTGTCTCTATCACGTATCATGTGTTTTGAACACCCACTGCCAACATACCAACCGTGTTTCTTCTGCTTAGATTGTAGAGCGATTGTGCATTCTTCATTGCTATACTGATCTTGCTTTCTTATCCATGTCATTTTCTGAGGTTCATGTCTATGATTATTGATATTCTATTGAGATTCTTTAGGAGGGACTGTCATTCTGCAATATTTGGCCACGTGTCCAAAATTGTTACATTTGTAACATTCCACTTCAGTGCTCAAAGATTCAAACCTGTTGTAACTTCTTCTCTGTGTTTCACTAGGTCTTCTTGAATAAACCCTTTGTGTATGACTCTCAAAGTTTTTATTGCTCATGTTGTTAAGTCTACAATTCACAACTTTATGTCCAAAATTATTACATGCATAACATAAACCAAAAAATATAGTTTGATACCTGGGAGTTGAAGATCTTCTGAAAGGAGGTTCTCTTATGAATCCTTCTACTTGTTGAGGCCTATCTGTCTATTGTTGATTATGAAATTTGAATCTTCTCGGTAGAAGAGTGTCACTGTAATCTTCCTTGTATATCTTTCTATCCCCTTTGATTGTTTTTACATAGCTTTTTGGATATGTTTATTTCTCTGTTGTTTTGGAGCTTGATCCCTTTTCTGTCTGATTGTATCCAAGTCCAGACTTGTCAAGATGAGATTTTTGACTACTGATAATGTCATCCAGAACTTTTGAGCTATTCTGCATATTTTTCTTTTGAATGTCTTTTCTTAGTGTGACAACCTCTGCTTCTAAGTTTCCAATGATCTTGTCCTTTTCTTCTAGTTGTTCTTTGAGTGCTTCTTCAATTCTTTTATCTTCTTCGATTTGAAACTTCAATTTTCTGATCATTTGTTCTAGTTCTCGAGTGTCCTTTTTCTTGTCTAGTTCTGCTAGTAGTTTCTTGTTTTTCTTCTTTTCTCTTCTGATAACTTCTATGGCACACATTAATTCTTCTCGATAGTCAACTTCTACCTCTTCAATTTCTTCTTTGACTTATTTATATTATTCTTCGACTTCTTTATATTGTTCTTTGAAATCCTCTTTGTCAGAGTCTTTTACTTCCATGAATAGAACTCTTCCTGTCTCACTGTCACTGACTTCATCTTCATCTAATGATGAGATGTCTTCTTTGGTGCATACGATTTTCTTGAAAACTTTCTTTGTAGTTATTTTGCCTTTATATGTGTGTTTGTCTTTTGAGTAACCTTCATCATTTCTCTTTTTCTTATGAGGACATTTGTTAGAAAAATGGCCAATACCATCACAATTAAAACAAATTAAAGGAAGATTACCTCTATACCTACTGTTGGCTCCCTTGTTTAGTCTTTTGACGAAGTTCGCCACTTCTTCATCATCTTCTGAGATGTCACTGTTGTTGCTATATTCTTATTGTTCCTTTTTCTTTTTCTTTGATCTTTTGGATAATTTGAAGGTTGCTTCTTTTACATCTAGATTTTCCTATTTAGTTCTCATTTCATATGCTGTGAAGATTCCATGCAGTTCGTCCATGCTTATTGAGACTAGATCTGATCTTTCTTCTAGGGCTGATATCTTAGGGTTGAATCTCATAGGAAGAGATCTTAGTACCTTTTGAACAATTATAGATTCTTTGATTTCTTCTCCCAATCCTATGATTGCATTCACTGTTTCATTGACTCGTAAGAAGTAGGCTGCGATATCTTCATCTTCCTTCATTTTTAGTTGTTTGAATTGACCTCTGTAAGTTTGAAGCTTTACTTCTTTGAATTTTGTATCTCCTTCATAAATATTTCGAAGCTTGTCCCAAATATCTTTAGCAGATTTACAGTGTGCAACTTTGGTGAATATTGTATCACTGAGACCATTCCAAAGGGCATTTGTGGATTTGGAATTATTCTCACCGAGTTTTATCGCTTTGTCATTTGTTCGTGGAACTGCTGGTGCTGTGTATCCATCTACAATTGATTGCCAAACTTGAAATACCTGTGCCTGTATATATGTATTCATCCTTATGCTCCAAAAAGCATACTTTTGTCCATCAAACTGTGGTATTCCATTTTTATATAAGTTGGTACTCTCCATGATCTAGATTTCAATGGTTAAACTGATTTCTAAAGGAACCTTCTTTGATACCAATTGTTGGATTACTGAAAGGGGAGGTGAATCAGTAATAGAGTAATTATAATTCCTTTTCTCCAAATAATCCAAGTGTTATATCAATGTGGAATTATTATCCAATAATGAACAATAAGAAATGAACAATCACACACATACATAGTACACTAGTGTTTTATGTGGAAACCCAAATCGGGTGAAAACCACAAAATTCTTTTTCTTATATGTCTTGAAGAATTACATTCATTGGAAGCACCAACTTCCTTTGTTTTCCAGCTGCAATTGGAAGGAGGCTCCAACCTCCTAGTTTCTCAGGCTACAACTTGAGGGAAGCTCCAACTCCCCAATTCTCTAGCTACAACCAGAAGGAGGATACAACCCCCTATGTTCTCCAGCTACAATCGAAAGGTGGCTACAACCACCTGTCCTTGCCCCGTCCAACCACCTTGAAGTATAAGTAGAATGATGGAACCACTGTCAAATTGTCACTATGAGATATACTGCTATACAACTGTAACAACTTGTACCAATGACCTATATTCAATATGTACAAATGCCTTGTAATCAATATGTACTTGAACTGAACATGTTTCTACAAAAATGCAATAGATACGTGACCTGTAGTGCTTCAACCCGCATATGTACGTGCCCTATCTAGTATGAAGCACGCGTATGTACACGCCCTAACTGCTATGCAACCTGTGTATGCCTTCTAGAGCTAGGGTTTCCTTTCACTTGAAAATTTCTAACCCTCTGTAACTTGTTTCACATAGATATGTAACCTGTCACTATATCGAGACTATAACTGTACCCTGTGCATGCATTCTCATTCACTCAAGACAAGTATGTCTCTCTCTAGTCATGTTCCATATAGGTGTATGAAATCATGAACAAGTATACTTTTCCTCACATGATCTTAGTCATCAAACCCTTTCTGATATTCAACCTCTCAATATATCAAAAAATACAAGATCTCAACCATGTACCATAAAAACCCTTAGCCATATGCCAAGAAATACAAGATGTGACTCAACAAGAAGTATCAATGATGAATGTACCAGCACTGTATTTCAGTAGATCTGACTTATGCAGAATATCCCATGTAGCTACTAGTCTCTCTAGGGAGAATCCTCAAATCTCCATTGCCATTCCTCATGCACACATGAAAATACAATTATTCATAGAAATAAGACATATCTTTTGAACCAATGGATGGATCTGATGTATCTGAGCACTTTAGACCTTCCTGGGAGCTTGATCTCAGAATCTAGAACCTCTTCATCTTCATCTTCTCAAGTTTCATGTCTTTACCAACATGTACTCACCCTGTACACAGCCATCCTGCATATGCACACTCCCTATACACAGACAACCCGCATACTGTACACACCCTATACATAGACAACCCGTGTACGCCTCAGAAAATAGGGTTTTCTTTAAATCCAAGAATTTCTCCATCAACCCTTCGTGCTACCTCAGGCGTTCACCACTTCATATGTATCCACAAGTATTTACAAGAAGATTTACACAAGAAAATAGATATATAATATGTACAAGTGTGTTCTTAATGAGTGATCTTTGCCTCTTATTTATATCTTCATGTAGCATTACACTTTCCGTATTTTAGGGCTTCTTCATTTAAAATAAATTCTTTTGCAAAGCACTTTGAGCCTTGGGGGCTTCTATAAGACTCATGAGGGGTTCTCCAACTTCATATGGTCATAAATCTCTAACCGTTAGGAGTTATGTGGCGTTCCACATACCACCGGAAATGGAATGACAAGCACTATCCATATAGGATAGTTTCAGTGACAAGTTCATTATCCTTCATCTCATTATTCCACAATTAATCATGGGTTCTGTTATTCATACTTCTAGGATAACTCACTCTACAAATTGTCTTCCTGTGAAGGATTTCACCATAAGGGGACCACTTTGGAGTTCATCCATCTTTACTTCTTATGAACCATGACAAGACAATAATGAGTCATATTTACATCAAACAAACTTGGTTCCATTACCCAAACCTTTGTGCTACGGGGATTTCTTCAAGGGTTGACATCAATGACAACCAACCTTAATCAACATGATCATCATACATTTCCTAGTATCAGGGGAATGTTTCCTCGAAACGTTGTCATTGTAAAGAATCAATCTCCAGAAAAATATATCCCAGACGACCAACATAGTATTTTCATATCAGATGGATTCCTTTAATGACTTTGGTGTCTTGACTTACAATGTTTTCATGCTTGTTAAAGTTTGAAGGTACATTTTGAAGCTCCCTTTGACTTAGATTCACCCTTATTGATATGGTTTCTCATTCTATTTCTCTACTCTTGGAACAATTTGATGCAATATTTTGAATCGGATTGAATGAATGGTTTTTTATTTGGTCTTCCCTTGATATGGTTTTATTTTGGTTTCCTTCATCTTGATATCACTAGGGGTTTTGTATCATGATGTTTTCTGTCATTTTGGAATTGGAATTTTAAACTGTTGAATGAGAAGATACATCTAATCCAAATCATGAAACTCTCAACAGATCTCTTCAAGGAACTGGTCTAAATTTTTTTAGAAGGCTCATTAAGAATACTTTTTCAAAACTCATCCATGTACACAAAGCACTAATCATACAATATGATCTACATTTGCTTGCCTAGGAAAGAGCATTGTGACTCAAGAACAATGAACTCTCACCTCTAAGACAATGATCAACAAAATGGTTCTCAAATGCATTATTTCAAGGAAGAACTGATGGTCATCATAGATAGATTCATTGGCTTCCTAAAAGGGAACTTCCACTCATTAGAAGAGTAACCAAGCTAAATTGACTCCACCTGTCCATTGAGATATTGGCAACATAAAACTTGTAAGTTCCAGGATTTGACTTCATGCGTTCCAACATGTATGGTTCCTTATTTTTTTCAAAGTATTATGTTTTTTATTGAGTGTCACATGCCAAACCAGATACATACTTAAGCCCTGGTTTATGTTCTGATATCTCTGTGAACATGTTTTTTCGGTAAGGAAGTATCTTAGTCAAGATTGCTTTTAGTCATATTTTCTAACTACTTAAACAATGATTTTTGAAAACAGATAATAAAGAAATTAACATCATTGTTCTCTAGTTTTATTGATGATGTTTGTTTTTCACATGTGTGCAAACCACACTCATTGAATATTTTTCTCACCTATACAGAAGGACATTACTTGAGAGAAACAAATACTTTCATAAAATTTGACATGATCATGAGACATGTCACATATGGACTTTATTCATGAACATGTGTTTGGAATTCAAATTTCTTTTATTTTTTGCACATGATTCTCTTAAACCCTTTTCAATTCTGGGAATTTTTGTGATGAAATCAACCTTATTTATTGAATGATTTGTCCATGCATGTATGCATACCCAGTTGATATCATATGCCCGATTTGGATATGTGATGGGATAAGCATGTTACTTTGTATAATGAGTTTCAAAACTTGTAGAGATTCAGAGTATGTGAACATATTTTTGAAACCTTGAGATATCACAAGGCCATATCAAAGCATCTTATGGGTAATAAATGGAAGCTATTTCCAATCATCACTCCCTAAAAAACAAGGCTACAAAGTTGAGTTGATAGTTTTCAAAAAATCATGAAGAGAGATGCAATTCTTAGCCATCGGTAGCATCGAATCCCATCTAAATGAAATGATATGATTTCATAGGGACAACTCTTTTCAAGAGGCTACAAAACTACTTTCTATGTTAGGATGCATACACATTCTTAAAGCTACTAGAAACGTGAAAATTATTGATATTTTTTTTCATATACCCTTTATTGTTGACTACTTATGTTTAATCATCATTTTCATTTTTTATATTGTAGTAGGTTTTGGGATGAGTTCATATTCTAATTCTGAATGTGAGTGCTTTCTTTCATTCCTCATCATATTTTCCCCTCGAGGCAATTTTTTCTCTAACTTTTGTTTTTTTTATGGTTCCTGATTATATTTGATGGCATACATACCTCTCACCTCTGTTGGTCTCATACAAGAAGTACCTTTGCATTGGAAACATGCTCAAATGAGCTTGCATCTCTTTCTTATATCATGAGTTGAATTGGAAGGTCCTTTTGAAGATAAATAAAAATTATTTCTTGGAATATTGAGACAACAATCAGATCATGACTTTGTAGAGCGGTTAATCAACGATTATTATTGCATGTTAGATGGTTAGCATATCCTATGTAATGGGTAAGCCATCCACACACTAAGTAGATACTCACCTGGAAGGTGAAGTATCAAAGTTTAAATGGCTTAAAATCAAAATGGATAACCTTATTTAGCCAGGTGCAACAAATATACAAAGTAAATCTCAATAGTTGGAAGTCGTCCCCTATTAGGTTAAAGGCCATCACTTTCCCCATCGACCAGATGCTAAGCATGCACTAAATAAACCAAGAAGAAATGGGAAAGAAAGGTTGACCAGACTTGGGAACATCCAGATATCTCTATCTAAGTTATGGATGCTCGCTAGCAGCGGAACAAGGTTTGTGACGCCATGGTGACTCCATCAGCGCTATGGATTCTCACGGACAATGGAACAACACCTGAGAGATAATATATATGCACATGGTGAAAATATTTTTATATCCCAAACCTATATCATCCCCATGATGAATATATCAACCTGAATCGTCGAAACGGTTTAAATAAATAAATATCACCATCATTCATCCTCTTTTTATAGTAGATAAATTCTACTAGCTAGCATGTAAGCATCACTAGTGATCCCGCCATAGCAAAATATTTCAAGTAACCATTGCACATTAATTTTCAAATTTTTTTAACTTAAAAGTAATTATATGACCCTCTAATTTTTTTTTCTCATAAGTTAGGGAAGACTAGTGGAGAATTTGGCTTCGCCTAGTGTGTCACCATTTTTTGTGCCTGCACAACAACCTCCCTAATTTCTTCTTTTACCTTTTCTTTAAGAGAATAAATTGTGCCCCCATACTAAAATTTTCTACTAGAAAGGCTCTTAAACTCTCTCATGCAAATGGGAAAGACCAAGTCTCTCTTATCAATCTCCTTACTTTACTTTTCCAGTAACTTTAAAGAATACTCTAGCCCACCAATACATTGTATATTGGCGACCTTCCTCTTTCCTTCACTGATACACTCTGTATTGATGAGAATCCTTCTTCCTTCGTCGATACGACCCATATCGACGACTTGGTATTTTCTTCACCGATATAATTTCATGAACTTTCACTTAAAGTTTTTTCTAACTTCTAACCCATTGATTCTAGCTATATTGACGAGCTAATATTTTCTTCACTGACACACCAATGACCATCCTCTTTCTATCATAGATACACATGAATTTCCAACACTCGGTCATTTTGTTTTTCCACTTTCTAGTATATTGAAATCGATCATTTTGTGAGTATAGATCCAATTACACCGCCAGTCCTTCAACACCGATACACCAACGCTTCATCTTCTTCCGACCGCTGATATACATCGGCATGGATCCCCCCATACTCACTCACATATGGTGTATCGACAAGGTTCATCTCATATTTTCTGATACATGGTATCGATGAGGTCACCTTTTCTGATTATATGGTATTGATTAGGTTCATCTCATCTTCTTTGATACGTCATGTATCAGCAAGTTTCCTTTCTTTCCCTCTGATCCATAATTTTTGTTTCCAAGTTTCCCTCTTTCATCGTCGATATGCCAATACAAATATGTAGACCCCTCATTGACATTGAGAATATCTAAAATGATCCTCCTTTTCTTGCTAACACATGCCTTGTCAGCAAGACGCCTTCATCTCAAGGCCTCTCCTATTCTCCTCCATCTCGGATCCTTATTGATGTGTCAGTTAGTCAAGTTCCTATCATTTCCAATGACTAATAATTACATGCATTGCTCGATAAATGATGAATGATTTCTTACCTTTTCTAATCTACATTATGTTGTAGTCTTAATTAAGTTTATTCGTGTCCCCAACAATTTTCATTACACATACCATATCAACATGCATGTTTTGTGCCTTCTTAATTTTATGACTAACCATGATCATGGAAGTGTTGTCTATCATTAGGTGGGTTAATTGAAGGATATATATAAGACTCATTTTGGCTCTTAATTGCATCTCAGAAGAGAATTGGTCCTCCCAACTCCTAAATAGTGTTAAGCACTCGAAACATTATTTGGATGTTTTCATGAGACTATATTTATGAGCCAATTATAGATGACCTCAACTCCAATGGATGAATTAAGAGCATATAGAACACAAATAACATGGGAACCTACATAATGAAATTCAAGAAATGAAGTAGCGAGAATGGGGTCCAAACTTTCATTAAAAAATGTCTTTGCTCACAATTTTGGGTACTGTTCAAAGTGGATTTTTCACTCCTAAAATAGGCTAGATGTATGTCTTACATGATTACAATTCCAACTCCACTGACAAAATTGAAATCGAAGGTCTAGAAGTTACAGAATGATCACCAAAGATTTCTTGTCAAGGAAGCCTTGTTAACTATGACCTTCATTAAACATAATATCCTCAAATTATTGAATCAAATTGTGGGGCCTCTCACTAGAATCCCCTCCTTGTTCTCTCTGCATTGCAAAAAATGATGCTTCAATAGGAAATCATATGAGAAAGTTATGGACTTTTGAACTCAACCACTTGTTGTTTCTTGCCAATAAAAAATACACACAAAAATTTTCAATTTGTCTTCCTACATGGAGGATAGTTTGTGCTAAACTTTCCAACATGGAGGAGATTTTGTTCTAAACTTTCCAACACGGAGGAGAGTTTGTGCTAAACTTTCATACATGGAAGAGAGTTTGTGTTAAACTCACCGACACAGAGGACAGTTTTTCATAAAATTACCAACACAGAGGATAGTTTGTGCTAAAATTTCCGACACAGAGGAGATTTCGTGCTAAACTTTCCTATACGAGAGTAGAACCCTGTAAAATTCCTTTCATATTTGGGTCATAACGTTTGAATCCAATACTCATTTTTCGCATTCTTTATACTATTGCAAAGGTATTTTCGATATCTACAAGTTCACAGTTATATGATTTCATTTATTCCTCACCATTTGTTCACATTTTTAGGATTAATATGTTAGACAACTGAGAGGGGGGGTGAATCAGTTGTTTCCGTGCTTAAACAATTATGGTTCTTTTAAACTCTTTGTAGAGACACTGAATAATAATCACAATAATACAGGGAAATAACCAATGGCACTTTCAACATCATTCACATATATGAGAAACACAGAGACAGATATTTCTTGAGGAAACCCATGTAGGGTAAAAACCTCTTTTTCTTTATATGATAAGAAATGGTTACATTCTTTACAGTATCATACATATGAGCACCAACTCATAATGAGGCTACAACCTCAGATTTGCAAGCTGCAACTTGCTGAGAGCACCAACTCTTTGTTTTCTCTAGCACCACCTAGAAGGAAGCACCAACTCCCTGGTTTCTCTAGCACCAACTAGAAGGAAGCACCAACTCCCTATGTTCAATCATCCACTTGAACCTTTGAGGACACCAGTCCTCCCTAGATCCTCCCAACCACCCTGAAATATAAATATTTTCTACTGAAACTTATTACAGTGATATGATGTTCAACAATGGCTTACCAGACTCATCACTATTCTGTTGCATTTTGTTGCTCTGTCTGCCTCATTGCCTTTCTGCACACATCACTTGTGTTTTCTATTCTTCTGCTTTTTATGCTCTGTGCGCCATGTCCATTCACTGCACAGTTCCTCTTCTGTACTCTTCAGCTGATGCACTCTCCTCCTTCTTCACACATGAATCACCTTCACCAACAACATCCACAACAACCTCCAACAGCAACAACAACAACCCTCTTCTCTTCTCTGTACTGTGTATTTATAGCTTCTGTGCACCTTGTGCATGCAATGTTCGCAATTCCTCTGCATGCTGACTCTGCGCCGTTATCCTCCACCTCTTGAGTGTTCTGTCTGATCATCATCGTGACTCTTCAACTTCTCTGGTGGTTCGCCCCGCGTGTCCAGCATCACCGTATGTTCTCCTGAGATTCCTCAGCCTCTCTGGCAGTTTGAGACTCTTCGTCTTCTTTGTGACAATTGAACTCACTTTATTTGTTTCAGTTACATCCTCAATCCCATCCAGTTGTCAATCGCCTCCACGAGTCGTCTTCATTCCACTCGCAGATTCCATGTGACTCTTCTGCTCCTCTGGAAATCACACCGAAGTCTCTTCACATCCTCTGGTAGAAACCATCAATGGTTACTAGCAGTTTCACTGTGTCGTGCAATAGTATCCCTCCGATCTTGTTCAAATTCACCTGCACCGTTGGATTAACTCTGATGGGTTCTTGTGTTATTTACCCGTTTTGCACTTTCGCAATTCGAAGATTCTGCAATGAGATATCTTGAGTCTCCATGTCACGAGCTCCAAAAAGGAGTTTGGCTACTCTAGCTCCCTCCTCTACATGACCACAGGCTGTGACCACAGGTTGCGCTAAAAGACGCTGCGAACTTCTGATATTCATCGACCCTGATCGATGGTCTGTGATCTCGATGAATCAACGATCCAGATCTCATCGTGAATTCGCATCTCGCTATTCCTTAGATGGATATTCTCATCACTCCATGTCGTGATAAGCGAGACTCAGAGAAGGAGCTCAGATCAACGGTCCAGGCTTTTGATGTATTGACGGTCTAGATCTCATCGTGAATTCACGTCTCGCTGTTCCTTAGTTGGAGGTTCTTGTCACTCCAAGTCGTGATAGACGAAGCTTTGAGATGGAGCTTAGATCAACAGTCCAGGATTTTGATGTATTGACGGTCTAGATCTCATCGTGAATTCGCATCTCGCAGTTCCTGTGATGAAGGGTCTCATCACTCCAAGTCACGATAGCCGAGACTCTGAGATGGAGTCGGATCAACGGTCAATATCAAACCTTGATCTGATGGCTAAGATCAAACCTCGATCTGATGGCTAAGATCAAAACCCCATTCCTTTGACTTTCCAGTCAATGATATGACGATCTTTCGCCACATGTCCTCTTGATCCAACGGACCAAGACTGCCATATCTCCCTTGCATCTTCACCATATCTAACGGCTATTGGTCCTTCGTACTTCCCCCAGATCCTACGGCCCAGATCTTCTCGCGATTTCACCACTTCGTCGTGTGAGTTCTCGACACCTTCAAGTCCCAATCTACGAAACTCCGATAAGGAGTTAAATCAATGGTCCAGATTCATTCTCGATTCAATGGCTGCGATTGAATCGTGATATCGCATATCACAAAATTGGGGTTCCTGATGTCAATAATCTTTGTCATGTCCAACTCTCGAACCTCTAAACTCTGACATGGATAGGGATCAACGGTCCAGATTCAACCTCAATCTGACGGCTCAGATTAAGTCACAATTTTGCATATCGCGATTACGCCCGCTTCTCCTTGTTCTTTAAGGATCGTGCAGGTTCTCCTCGATCCAATGGTGGTCGGGTCCTATGCTTGCATCTAATGTCTGAGATCTGTCCTCCTTTTCAGTGCGCTCTTCTTGTCTTCATTCATATCTGACGACCCTCATTCTTTTGGGAATTTTCAATGGATCCAACGATCAAAAATGATTCTCAAGCTTTATGGGCCCTCGATCATTCGATCAACCTGAACTTATCTTCCTGAATATCACTGCGCTGTTGATCATCGTTGCTGCCATCTTCCTGTACATTCTTCCTGTACCCATGCCATCTTCATTATTGTACTTGCCATCAATGACAAGCATATGCTACCTGTTAAACATTTTCCAACATAATATATAGAACATCAATGAAAAACCCCAAAGAACATAGTACTTCAACCAAGTTCATAGGAACTAGGGACTAAACTCAAGGAAGCATATATGAACTTTTTCTTAGCTTGTTTCAGTTCTCTAGGTTCAAATGTGTGGTTTTAAAAATCTATTTAAATATTATTCTGTGGTCATTCATCTATTGCGTGTTGAATGTTGCCAAGAACCAATGCTAAAGGAATATCATACTCAACAATTCAGATAGGTAGTGTGTGAGGGAGGAAAACCATGAAGGTACAACTGCTACACATCAAGGCAATCTACTAGTTTGCATCAATACCCTTGCAAATATGATCTATTGCTGAGGATGATGGAGTAACAATAAAAATAATAGTCGTCACAACATCAAAGGAGAAACCAAAGTGAATTAGACTCAAATGGTCGAAGAAGATTTCTGAATCCCATGATGGTCAAATATCAAACTTGGAGGGAAAGGCATTTCCCATGTCCAAATTAGTCATCATAATGAGTGAGGTGCACTATGGATAAAATCTACGATGTCCCACCAACACTAAAATACAAATTTGAAATGTGACTGCATATAATACATTAAATTATAAACATTTATGTTGTCCTAGTTCTCTCATCATTACGAAGGGGATAATGAAAAAAGTTTCTAAATGAAAGGTCATGGGGGGGAGGAGGAAGACCAAGAGTCAAGTTGAATATCAATAAATACAGGGATCATATCTGAGCAAAGGGATTTTGGATCTTTGAGATTTCATGTACTATTAGTACACATTTTAATGAGGAGAGGCATGTTTGGCCAAGCTATTTTATGGATAACTCTGATTCTCATGTTGGACGTATTGTGGACTAGTCCTTTTCATTTTTCTTAGCACTCAGGTTGTGTAAGAATGTACTTCATATTGTAGACTATTCTCATGTATGTTTCTTTCATTCTTATTTCAGTTCTTCAGGGAATATTTCTCTAAATTCGTGGGCATAGAACTGTAAATGATTGTTTAAATGATAAAATATTCTATATTTGCAGTTGTTTATTTTGTATTCTTGTTTATGTTTTGTGTGAACTATTTCCCTGGCCATTGAAAGAAGCACATTTGGTTCTATTTTTGTTTTTTGATTACATCCGTTCTTTCTAGACGCATGCATCTTAGATTAGCCGCATTTCATTTTTTACCTTAAAAAACATTCATTGGTGGATCAGGCCAGAATCGGTAAACTCCAAACCAAAAATGGTTCCCGGGCCAGAATCTGGATGGGTTCCCTATTCCAAATAGTGAGAGGTCTAATTGTGACTTCTTATACCCCTGTTGTAGACAAAGGGAATTTTTACCATGTCAACAAAACATTAAGTGGAAAAAAGTGGTTGCCTATTCTAGTACTAAAGTGGAGTACATTGAACCTTGAGAGGCCTCCAAAGAAGTCGTTTGGTTGCAACACTAATGCGAAGATATTGGAATTGAACATAGGCCCATGTTTATTTGTTGTGATAATCATCGTACGATTTGTTTGGAAAAGAATCTGCAAGTTTCATCGATGAACAAATCTTATCATAGTGGAATTCCACTACATTACAGAGGCGGTGGAGTCTACTAATGTAACTATACTTAAGCATAATGTGGATGATTCTTTAACTAAGGAAATGGATGAAAGGATTCTTTAACTAAGGCAATGAATGAAATGGAATTTTTTATTGTATGGGAAATGTGGGAATTTGTCCTTCAGAGATATAATTGTCAACTAAGAGATCGTTAGGATTGTTGGAAACATGCCAACAAATTTCCTCATGCACTCACATGCACATGCATTTCAACTAAATTAAGAATGTGCATACATGCACTCATTTTAAACAAGTTGTGTAAACTGTGTAATATATTTATGAACTATTCGTATAACTATGTGATCTATTCATGATTAGTTTATGTAACTAAGTGATAGATGTTATATGTATGAGCATACCCATAGAGGTGAGTGTGCAAGGTGGAAGGTGTGTAGAGAGAAAAGTGTGTGTGAGGAGAGAATGGTTGTATGCCTAAGATTGGCTATAGTAATTCTCCCTTGAATAATAAGAATATAGATTATCATTGCCCATGGTTTTTTCTCGCATTGGGTTTCCACATAAATCACTTTGTCAAATTGTGTGATTTTTGTTCTCGGTTTTATGCGTGTTTTATGCTCTATTTTTTTATGCTTTGTTTTGCTTCTGCTTCCCAAAACGTAGTATCAAATCAGATTGAGTAGGTGTCACAGGTGATCAAAGGAGAATTTTGTGCAGGTCTCCTATGAGCACAAGAAGGAATGATTGAGTGAATATTAGATCATCGACGCTCCCTAGGTAGTGTTAGAGGGGCGTCGACACTCTCAAAATTAAGAAATTGTGATTTTACCAAAATTAGCGCGGGTGGTTTGTGCACCACAGAGTGCTGGAAAAATGATGCTCCCCCATCCACACTCAAGGAGCGTCGATCTCTAAAACTAGTGCTCCCTTTCCACCCTCAAAGGAGCATCAATATTACAATACAAAATTGGCATGGTTTAAGAAAAAAAATCGAGTGGTATAAAAAAATAGAGGTGGAGGATCGACTTTGTCTTATTATGCATGACATGGTTGTGAGGTGAATGTTTAAAGTTTGAACCATTCAAGTGGGTGGATGTTTAAAAAGTGACCTTTTTATGTGAGAGCGTTTTTTAAAAGGGGTGACATTTATTAAATATATATATTTAAAAAAAAAACCTTTTTATTAAATTTTTTGGGGTTTATACCATTATTCCTCCACATTTAAAAAGGCTCAGTTTTATAAGCACTAGAATTTTGGAGTTTTCTGCTAATGGTGAAAGTGCAGAGTTATAAGTTTGAGGTGGAGAAATTCAGTGGCAAGAATAGATTTGCGCTATGGAATCTCAATATACGGGATCTTGTTATGCAACAAGGATTGCACAAGGAATTGGCTGGAAAGGCAAATAAATTCGCAAGCATGACAGATGAGGACTGAGAAGATCGAGATGCAAGATCCCTCAGTACTATTCATTTGTGCATGGTAGATGAAGTGTTGTTTAACATCGCTGAAGAGAAAACAATAGTAGGTTTGTGGAGAAAACTGGAGAGTCTATATATGACAAAGAACTTGACAAACAAAATCTTCTTGAAGAGGTAGTTGTACAACTTGCGGATGAAAGAAGGTATAGAAATTGTCGATCACTTGAATGTTTTCAATACTTTGATTTGTCAATTATCTAGTATGGAAGTAATGTATGAAGATGATGACAAGGATTTTACGCTACTGTGTTTGTTGCTTGATTCTTGGGATCATCTGGTCACAAATATGTGGTTTAGCAAAACAAATGTTGTTGATTATGAAACTGTTGTGGGATATTTGTTGTCTGAAAAGATGACGAAAAGATCCAATAAAGACACCTCAACAACAGAAGCGATGGTGGTCAGAGGTAGATCTACAGAAAGGGGGAAAAATTAGAGGGGTACATCAAGGTCTAAGTCAAAAGGAAATAAGAGTAAGAAAAAATGTTGGTTCTGTGGAAAATATGGGAATCTTAAGAAGGATTGTTGGAAAAGACAGAATGCTTCCAAGGAGGACTCCACAAAAGAAGCAAATGAAACTAATGTAGTTGAAACAAGTTCAGGTTCCAGTTCAGGTATGGTTGATGAGATATTGTTTACTTGTGATGTTTCACATCAACATAAACATTGGTTGTTATATTCTGGTGTGTCCAGCCACATGTTTCTTCATAGATTTTGGTTCTCAACTTACCAATCTATTGATGATGGTAATGTTTTTATGGGAAATGATTTTTCTTGTAAAATTGTTGGAGTTGGTAGCGTCTGTATTAAAATGCATGATGGTTTTGTAACAAAATTAACAGATGTAAGGCATGTCCCTGAACTTAGAGAGAAATTGATATCTTTGGGAGTTCCAGATTCTACTGGTTACAGGTGTACAACTCAAGGTGGAGTACTGAAGGTGTCGAAAGGCATCTTAGTAGTCTTGAAGGAAAAGAGGATCGTGAACCTTTATTATCTTGAATGAAGTATAGAGGTAAATCAAGTAGTGGTAGCATATGAAGATGGAAGTGACTCTTTTCATTTATGGCATCAATGTTTGGGTCATATGAGCAATAAAGGGCTTAAGGCATTGGTTAATCATAAGTCACTTCCAAGTTTTAAGTTTCTGAATTTGAATTTCTGCAAGTATTGTGTTTTTGGAAAACAATCTAGACATAATTTTAAAATAGGAAGGCATATAAGCAAAGGTATCCTTGATTACATTCAGTCATATGTTTGGGGACCAACCCCTACAGTTTCTTTTGGAGGATCATCATATTTTATGACATTTATAGATGATTACTCTAGAAAGGTTTGGGTCTATTTACTTAAAATAAAAGATTATGTATTTAATATGTTTAAGCGATTCGAAGCTTTGGTTGAAAAGATCACTGACATATCAATCAAGTGTTTAAGGATAGATAATGGAGGTGAGTTCACATATGTGCAATTTGAAAACTATTACAAGGAAGTTGGGATCGAAAGACATAAGACCATGATTTATACTCCTCAAAAGAATGGTGTTGCTGAACACATGAATATGACTCTCCTAGAGAGAGCAAGGATCATGCTCAATAATGCCAATATGAAACAAGAATTGTGGGCGGAAGCAGTTCTTACAACATGTTATATGATAAATCGGTCACCATCAACTGCAATAAAAAATAATATTCTAGAAGAGGTATGGATAGGTCATTCGTGTGATTTTTCAAATCTGAGAATATTTGGTTGCGATGCTTATGCTCTTATTTCTAAAGATCAATGTTCTAAGTTATATCCTAGATCAAAGAAATATGTTTGTGTTGGTTATGGTGATGGAGTTAATGGGTACAAATTGTGGGATCCTACTTTCCACAAACTCGTCATAAGCAAAGATGTAGTATTGGATGAATCCTCACTCTTAAAATCATAATTGGTAGATGTTGAAGTGAGACAAGAACAAGTACTGCAAGTTCAACAAATTCAATTGGAAAATCATCCATCTTCAGAAAGGGAGGAGCATGAAAAAGTTCTAGAAGAAGAAGATGAAGATGCAAAAAATATCCAAGAAACTGAGGATATGCCTCAACCATCTCTAAGGATATCTTCATGGGTCAGGAATCCTCCTACAAGGTAGGCCAATTTTTTTTCATCTGTGGCTTTGGTTTCTATTGATGGAGAACCTAATTGTTTTCAGGAAGCAATTTGTTAGAATTGCAAATGCAGAAAACACAATTCACATATGATAGTTAACAATCACACAGATAAGAAACACATGGATTTCACGTGGTTCACCGAAACATTGGGCTACGTCCACCAAGCATAGGAATCGGTTGTCTTATTATTCAGATCATGGAGATTACAACAAAGTTGCAAGTTCTCTCATATCCTCTCTCTGTCGTACTGCCTCTATGAGCTTACATGAGCTTATCTACATTTGCACAAGAAACTAATTATTAAATGCACTCCTATAGATATTCTAACTTGGTCTATTTTAGTTTCAAACAATGCAGAATAATAGGATCCAAATCCATCCTTGGAGGAATTCGTTGTCACCAAATCCCAACACAATTAAGGTATCTAAAAGTGCTAAATGGAAGAAATATATGAAATAAGAAATGGATGCCTTAGAGAGGAATAAAACATGGGATCTGGTAGAACTTCCAAAGGACATGAAGGTTGTCAGCTGCAAGTGGGTCTACAAATTGAAAAAGGGTGTTGATGATAAATTATAAAGGTATAAAGCAAGACTGGTAGAAAAAGGGTATTCTCAAAAGGAAGGTATTGATTTTCATGAGATCTTTTCACCAGTTGTGAAGCTTGTTTCAGTTCGTATTGTGTTAGCACGAGTTGCTTTACTTGATCTTGAGTTAGAGCATCTAGATGTTAAAAAAATGTGTCTACATGGAGATTTAGATGAGGATATATATATCGAACAACCAGAAGGGTTTGTTCAAGATCACAATAAGAGGTTTGTTTGCAAACTCAAGAATTCATTGTATGGCTTGAGACAGTCTCCCAGGAAATGGTACAAGAAGTTTGATTCCTTCATGGTGAGCCTAAATTTTACAAGAAGTGAATATGATCATTGTGTTTACTTTAAAAAGTTGGAAAATGGCATGTTCATTATTTTGGTGTTATATGTTGACAATATGCTTGTGGCAAGCAAAAGCATGGTCAAAATCAACAAGTTAAAGTCTCAATTGGCTAGGGAGTTTGATATGAAGGATCTAGGAGCAACAAAACAAATCTTATGCATGGAGATACACAGAGACAAGAAAAATTGTAAGTTGTGGTTATCACAATAGAAGTATGTGGTGAAAATACTTATGAGATTCAATATGAATAACGTGAAACCTGTATAGATCCCTTTGGATTCCCATTTCAATCTTTCTTCAGGTTTATGTCCTATTAATGACGAAGAAAAGGATTATATGTCTTGTGTACCATATGCTAATGCAGTGGGAAGTTTTATGTATGCGATGGTGAGTACTAGACTGGATATTTCACATGCAGTTGGTGTTGTCAGTCGATACATGGAAAATCCATGAAAGGAACATTGGGAAGCAGTGAAATGGGTGCTTTGATATCTTAGAGGCACAAGAAGTTATTCTATCACATATGATGGTTCCAAAGATTTAGTTTGTGGTTATGTAGATTCAGATTTTGTAGCTGACTTGGACAAAAGGAGATCCACTTCAGGATATGTCTTTACTCTTGTAGGAGGACCTGTTAGTTGGAGGTCAAAGCTTCAAAATTTAGTCGCTTTATCTACTACTGAGGCGGAGTATATGGATGCTTCACATGCATGCAAGGTGGAAATTTGGTTACAGGGTTTGTTGGGTGAGTTTGGAAGGATGCAGAACAAGGTGAAAGTATTTTGCGATAGTCAAAGTGTTATTCATTTGGCTAGAAATCTAGATTATCACAATAAGATGAAGCATATTTTTTTAAGTACCATTTTTTATGATAGGTTATTGATGAAGGTGGAGTGGCTATGGAAAAAGGTCCATCAAAAAGTGAATTCTGCAGACATGTTTATGAAACCAGTTTTGTTAGGGAAGTTATGATGGTGTTTGGCTTCTCTTGGCGTGTAGAAAAGGTGATGAATTAATTAAGGGCATGATATATTAGGTAAATTGTCGTCAAGGTGGATATTGTTGGAAACATGCCAACAAATTTCCTCATGCGCTCACATGCACATGCATTTCAACTAAATTAGGAATGTGCATACATGCACTCATTGTAAACAGGTTGTGTAAACTGTGTAATCTATTTATGAATTTTATGTATAACTATGTGATCTATTCATGATCAGTTTGTGTAACTAAGTGATAGATGTTATATATACGAGCATAACCATAGATGTTAGTGTGCAAGGTGCAAGGTGTGTAGAGAGCAGAGTGTGTGTGAGGAGAGGATGGTTGTATGCTCTTTTCATTTGCGTTCTTCAATGAACACTCTTCTTCGGGCTTCGTTCTTCCTCTTCTCGCTGGTATCCCTCATGCTTCTTCATTCTCCCCTATTTCCTTTCCAACAAGAGGATCTTCTCTCATTATGCACCCTCTTCCTATTCTACTTTCATGTGGCTCCAAAATACAGAACAAAAATGAAGTAATAATAATGATACCTTTCCCGCTCCAAAATCCTTTTCCTAACATAAGATCAATTTCCCCATAAACAAGTGTTGCATGGAAGCGTAGTCCCTGCCAGGTAGAATTGGGAATAAATGAAAATCTATGGAGGCATGAATTAAATGTGAGTCGTTGATATTGAAAGAGAGCGGGAAACGTTGATCACCATAGCATACCCGAAATTTGTCGATTCGACAGTTTGGAAGATTTTTCATGAGGCAAGTTGATATATTCTTTGATTATGATTTCCTTTGCCGGTTTTATCGAATTTCTGTCAGCATATGTGACATGAAATTCCATATTCCTCAGAATTTAATGTAATGGGTTCTTAATAATAGGGATTTCATCTTCCAATTTTGATCTGAAAGTGTCAAGATGGCAGGGTTGACGAGGTGGGTTTTAATGGATTTAATGACTATCCAATTATTTTGCGTTGGCATGGTGTGGACTGGGCAATTCAATGGCAGAGTCTTGTGTGGTGTGTGGATTTTTACAGTTCTTCAAAGATGTAACTTTAAGTGAAATTTATGTTAATATAATATAGAGGCAGTATCTCATTAGCTGAGTCATAACTTTAATTTTAAGCGATGTAGAAATGATTGACAAAACTGCTAAAATAAATCAAGGTATGAATTACACTCATTTGCAGTAGTAGAAAAAATGAAGATGTGCCCTTGAAATATGATTAAGAATGCAACAATTTACCGAGATCAGAGGTCTTGTTTTTACTCACAGTAGGAACATAGGAAAAAACCGTATCTGAATGGAAAACAAAGGGAAAACACATAACTGAAATCAAATGAGACTTAGAATATTTGTCTTCTCTTGTATTAATATTCGATAATTTCTCTATTTTACATTTATCTAGAAGAAGTCTGGAAAATATGTAAGATCTATGTATTTATACAAAAATTGTCTTAGCTAGAAGTAGTTATACTTTCCACAATATCTGTTGTAAATATTGAATTCAATCCAAATTGAAAAACAGAATGCAGATTTTGCTGAGTTATGAATTGATGTGTTGGCGCTTCATAAGATCCTTTATTTGGTCCCGGATGTGATTGCTTTCGACTGTTCATTGAAGTGGGTACACATTTCCATCAATGCTATGACAAATCTCGAAGGTTCAATGTCCTCGTTCAATTTGAAGGCAAATACCTTCTTTTGTACTAGTGGTAGCTTCTCCTGGATCTTCATTACTGTCTAGGTTGTAATTTGGTGTTCCAAACTAGGTTTTAACAACAACTCGTTGATCTTGAGAAAATCAATCTGGTTCATCTATTGGATGATAGATTGTATACTTTCCTTATTCTTTCTGGAGTTTTCTTTATTCTTTTCTATGTCAATTTGCTTGAGTGTCTCAGAGATATCATTACCTTTGAATTCAACCAATTCTGTCTCTATAGTAGACAAGGTATTCAGACAAGCCTCCTTTGCCTCCCTAGCAAGCTTCTTTATTTCTTGCAGGTTTGTCTCCCACTCTTTCAAGACCATTTCAACTTTCACCTGTTTAGATTGTGAAAAAGGGGCGAGGCCAGGAATATTGGCTTTCTTCCTGCATACAATGAATTCCTGAAATTTGGATCTGGCCATACATGCATCGTTTTCTTTCTCATAAATACTTTTCAGAGAATTATTTATTGCCTTATAATATTTCTGAATAGTATCCATTTTTTGATACAGATCCTGATTGACAGCTTTCATATTTTCATTAATTTAATATTCTTGTTTTTGGAGTGAAGTATTATTTGTGTTTGTCTTTTCCAGTGAAGTTATTCTGGTCTACAACTGTTGTATTGAATTGTATCACTTAGAAATTATGGATTTACTATTCTAGACAGTCATCTCTAGTTTTTCTTGTAGCTGCTTCATCTGTTGTTTATAAGCCAACCCGATTTGCTCTATGTCATAATTCATTCCGCCCCTAATAACTTGTTCTGTGCTCTGCATTTCATTCTGCAACCTTTCAACCAAAAGAGAATTTTCTTGCAGTTTCTTTGAAATATCTCCCACTGACCATTGGTTGGAACTGGCAAATTCTCCTAGTGAATCCAAAACCTCTTTGGAAAATTCAGGGTCATTTTTTTCATGTCCATCATACACTATTGTGTTTTTCTTGGTGGTCACTCCTTCCTTCTGGTGAGATTCTTTTTTGATGATATCTTTTCTTTTCTTATTGAAAAATAAATTGGATGGGGTCATCTCTTTAGGAGAGATGGGAGTGAGTTCATCTAGTTGGATTACTTCGAAACTAGGAACCTCAAAACTGGTTGATAAAGGAGTTACTAAGGGAATAGGGGAAACAAGTGCAGTAGACGTTTCTGCACTAGTAAGACTGGGAGTAACAGTGGTAGTAATTAGTGATGAAGGGGGATAAGCATGATCATATTTCATGAAGGCTTCAAGGGAAGCTAATAAATCTTGATCATTTAGGTCTGGCATTGATTCTTTTATATGTTTAAATAATGCATTTGTATTGGTCAATACTTGTTCAGTTTTGTCCTTAGTGGAGTTGCTTCGTTGGGGTTCTGTGGATCTAGTTTCATGTGAAGATGAAATGGGATTTGAATCTCCTTGCAAAATCTTAGGCAAGTTGTTCCTTCTGTGGTTTTGAAATCTCAGGAAACCAGCCTGTTGATCAGGAGGCAGAGACTGAAATCTATTTTCCACTTCTTCATAGGATCTAGATCCTCGGAAAACATTGTCATAAGGGGAGTCTTCGTGTATGTATATTTTCATGTTGAATTGGGCCAAATGATTCTCTACTATTATATTAGGATCATTTTTTTGAATTCAGTGTCAACTAATTTGACATCTTCTAAGGGTGAAACCTCGACTTTTGAATGACCAAAATATAACAATGTAAACATGCCAACCTGTATGGGAAAAGATGGCCATACCCTTTTCTGAGCCACTTTCAAGTCTTTGTCGATTCCTCCTACGACTGTTTGATATGCCACTTGTCTACAGACCAGCCTATAAGGAAAGAATTTTGGAATGACATGAGGAGAAACGAAGAAACAAAACACTCTGATGTAATATAAGTTTTGTTTAATGTACCAATCTGCAATTGTTCCTAAGTTCCCCATAATGTGCTCATAAATCTTGGGTGGAGGGTGACCATATATAGCTACATGAATGGGTACCACTACATTATGATAGATCTCATAAAATAAATCTTTAGCATTTTCTTCCCATAGTTTGGAGTGGTAGAAATGTATAGGCTTGGAACTAGCCGGGGTCCAGCTCCAGTTCATGATTCAGGGGAAATGGATTCATGAATAAAATGGAATCTATGATGTAGGAGGACATGTAAAAAGGAGCATGTTTCCCTCTTGATTTCAACGATTTGTACTCTACAACCTCCTTATCTAGGTTATCCAACAACATTTTTTCCCAGTTGAAGATATAGCCTTCAACCACTTCATTGATTATAGACACCCATTCAACTGTGAAATGTGCAGGGTTTTTCCTTCCAAATAGTCGGCAGAGCATCATGGCAATGTATAAAATGTGAGCATCTAAAGACATTGTGGAATATATACCATGAGCATCGGATTTAAACTTGTTTGGATTTCCCCACCAGGTATTGATTATGTCATGAACAGTTCTACCATATTGAGTCCATTCTCTCCTTTGAAAATCCAGAATAAATTCTACATTATATGTGTATTTGGGTGCAGAAGATAGTTTATACATTACTTGTATGCCCTCTGAATGAAAGGAGCCAATTTAGGTGTTCTGGTAACTGATAATGCTTCTGGTTTGAATGTCAATGTGCTCCAGATCGCATCTTATCATTTCATTTTAGGGTATTATCTTTGGTAAAGCAACAATCCAATGCAGTTCAGACTGAGCTACCAAGATGAGCTTGGTCGATAACGAATCGTCTTCTTCTTCCACTGAATCATCTGGACAAAGAAGAATCTCATGTTCCAAGATATCGTAGACCTATTTCCAAGACTTGATGGAGTCTGTAATTCGTGAAGTGGTGCCAGAGAGAATATCTGTGTTTGGGTTGGAATCATCTGCTAACGCATCTTGCTTCTTCCTTGGTTTGCGTGGCACCATAATTCTTAGAGAAATGAAATTAACCTTACTGTGATAAAAAAATCCTGTAAGCTCTCAATTATTGAATGGAAAACTCTAATTGCAAATGGTAGAATGACTTGATATTCAAAATGTGTTTATTCGTAAAGTCTATGAATCTTCGTATTGATCTGCTCACAAGGTGATTATTAAAAATCTATGGAATTTATTAACTGGCGATTGCAAAAATATTTAACCTTAGCGAGTTATAAATTCCATTAATACTTTGGCGGTTCGACGTTCACAGGTTTTGAATGTAAGACGAGACAAATCTGCAGAAGGCAGAATTGTGGAAGAAACTAATCATTAAATAATCAATTTTATGCTTTAATTAATCACGCTTTAAAAATATTTTAGCCTTAAGTACTTCGAAAATTTGATATTCAGGGGTTTTTAAAGAAGGATGATAGAAATACTTTGAAGGAGAAATTCCCGCAGTAAACATTTGAACCGTTATAGGTATTTTGAGGCTTCAGAACGCCAGAGCTTCAGAACCCTTGGCGGTCCGGAAATAATTCTTTGTTTTATTTTCCGAAGGCAATCTTCCAGAGTGATGTGGCAGTGATGACGTGATTTTTAGTGACGTGTCAAGAAATATGGACGACACGTTTCACCTGAAAATGCATGAATTAGCTGACACGAATGTTTAAAAAAAGTGTCAGGTGCTAGCCGAAGAAAAAATTTAATGACATGTGTTCTATAACTCATTTGTAGACCCTTTTAAATATTGTCGCGAGGAATTGTCTTCGGGACTTCGAAACTTCGTAGAGTCAGGGTTTTTGTTGTTTAGATGCCTTGAAACTCCTGAAGCGTGAAGTCCCGAAGTGACCGTTGAAGGTTTTCTTTTAAAATTTGGGCAAGTTTATATTGCGGAGAACACAGGAGTCGTTTGATCAAATTTAATGGAATTCATCAACGAATGATATTGTAAGTGACTTATTTGTACATAATGATGATGGATTTATTTAATTGAAAAGCAATTCCCTAAGTCTTTTTGGTGAAATTTTATTTTTAAGAAGTAAAAACAAAAGATTTTAAAATTTAAAAGTTTAAAATCCTAAAGTGTTCTAATAGCTTCAATTATCTTACAAGATGAAGAAGATATTCTAAGATTGGGCACTCTAGGTGTCATCCTTAGACATATCAGGAAACTGTCCATTTAGGTTACAAAGAATCATTTTTACAAGATGAGGTCCAGGTGTGGAAATGGTGATAGAATATGCTTTGGAAAACCCAAAGTCTAGCACAAAAATAACACCTATATGTGGGTTCATATCAATGACACCTGCTCATTCGGAGTTCAAAATCATGCAGGTTTTAAGAACAAGTGACAACTTGTGAAGCCCTAAATAGCCAAAGTTCCACAGATCTGAATGTGCGAAGTGCCACGTCACTTCGGGATTTTTCAATCCAGAATAGGTCGAAATCATGAAACGCCGAAGAGCTGGAGTCAATAACTCTCGAGATACTTAATGATAATATACATTAATCTTGGGTTAATTGGAAATAAACACGGTTACCTTACTAGTCTGGGAGTTATACAAACTCTGCATAGAGAAACTCCCAAAGGGAAAAGTGCCAGAGGCATGTGGCAGTCATATGCAAAGGACATGTGGCATCAACCAGTAAAGACACATGACATCATGTGACGCGAGGCGACCACATGAGTCTGGGCTTGTACTACTCTAGGAGTTATACAAGCTCCACATTTAGAAACCTCTAAAGCCTTAAGTACCAGAGAGACGTGGCATCAATCCGTCATCAACATGTGTCATAAAACTATCACCAATATGTGGCATCCATTAGTTAGGGGATGGGGCGTTCATATATACCATGACACATGGCACTCATTTAAATAATATTTTGTGTTTGTCATCTATATTGTTTCAAGTGACACGTGGCGCATATTCTTTATGTGACACATCAGCCTTTTGATGTGTCCTATAACTCATTTGTAGACCATTTTAAATATTATCACAAGGAACTGTCTTTGGGACTTCAGAACTTCGTAGATTCAGGGTTTTTATTGTTTAGATGCCTTGAAACTCCCGAAGCACAAAGTCTCGAAGTGATCGTTGAAGGTTTTCTTTTAAAATTTGGGTGGGTTTATAATCCGGAGAACATGAGATTCGTTTGATCAAATTTAATGGAATTCATCAACGGATGATATTGTAAGTGCCTTATTAACACATAATGATCATGGATTTATTTAATTGAAAAGCAATTCCCTAAGTTTTTTTGGTGAACTTTTATTTTTAAAAGGTAAAAACAAAAGATTTTAAAATTTAAAAGTTTAAAATCCTAAAGTGTTCTAAAAACTTCAATTATCTTAAAATATGAAGAAGATATTCTAAGATTGGGCACTCGGGGTGTCATCCTTAGACATATTAGTCAACTATCTATTTTTACAAGATGAGGTCAAGATGTGGAAATGGTGATGGAAGATGCTTTGGAAAACCCAAAGTCCATAATAAAGATAACACTTATATGTGGATTCATATCAATGACACCTACGCATTTGGAGTTTCAAAATCGCGCAGGTTTTAAGAATATGAGACAACTTGTGAAGCCCCAAATAGTTGAAGTTCCGCATATCCGAATGCATGAAGTGTCACATCACTTCGGGCCTATACCACTATGGGAGTTTTTCAGTCCAGAACAGTTTGAAATCGTCGAACGCCGAAGAGTCAGAGTTAAGAACTCCCGATATACTTAATGATAAGATATATTAATCTTGGGTTGATTGGAAATAAACATGGTTAATGACTCTAGGCACACATTAGTCTAGGAGTTATACAAACTTTGCATACAGAAACTCCGAAAGGGCGAAATGATAGAGGCACGTGGAAGTCATCCACAAAGAACACATTGCATTAATCAGTAAAGACATGGGACATCATGTAACACGAGGAAACCACATCAATCTGGGCCTATACTACTCTGGGAGTTATACAAGCTCTGCATTCAAAAACCTCTGAAGCCTTAAGTACCAGAGAGACATGGCATCAATCTGTCTCCGACATGTGTCATCAAATTGTCGCAAATACATGGCATCCATCAGTCAGGGGACGTGGTTCTCATATAGACCATGACACATTACACTTGTTTAAAGAATATTTTGTGTTCTTCATCTGTATTGTTTCAAGTGACATGTGGAACATATTATTTATGTGACACGTCATCCTTTTGATCACAAATAGCCAAGGTGTCGTAGATATGAATGCCTGAAGTGCCACGTCACTCCGAGCCTGTACCACTCTACATGTGGTTCTCGTCTAGATCATGACATGTCACTCCCGGAGTTTTTACATCCATAACAAACACAGTTCTGTCGAAGTGCGGAGCCCCAGAGAGTCGGAGTCGCAAAATCCCGAATTAGTTAATGATAATATTATATTAATCTCGGGTTAACATTCTGTATTGTTTTCCTACTGTGAGTAGTGCAGCAGATAGATACTTAAAAAAGAACACATATTCCCATCATTTTTAACTTGATATATTGTTGGAGTCTGACTTTGCATCTTGGAAATTTCCCTTCATACGTTGCAGGTTTTATCTCTTTAATCTATTTATGGAATTCATTTTTAATGATATTTGTAAAATTCCAAGTGACTTTCATCCCAATTAAGTAATATCCATTTCATTCTACTAGATAGACCATATGGATTGTTTGTTTGTATATGTGTTGGGATAAATAAAGTTATATGTGGTGCCAAAAAAAAACTATATAATTTTCTTTGAAAATGTGTCTAGTGTCAAAGATTCTTTGATCTCCTTTTGTGAACTTTATGTTTTCTCGTTTTTTCTATATATCAACACACACCTAATATGATTATTTATTTTCATGAGTTTTCAACTCATTGAATTTAATTTAAATTGTGTTACAACGAGGTGTCGAGACAGAGGAAGATACCCTTTTCCTGAAATTTTTGTTTGAGTAGCAAGCCCACTTTGCATAGGTTGATATGTAGTTGCGCTCCAGGAAGAGGAATTGTCAGATGACAGTTCAGTATAGTACAACCTAAAATATTTGTAACATGTATATCCAATTGATTGTTTTTGGCAACGATAATTTTTTTTTGAAGGTTTTTATTTCTATGGATATTGTTGCAGAAGTTTTTACAAGTGTCATTGATCTTTGGAATTGGCAATTAATTGTGGGTTAGAATTTTCACTTGTTTCCAAATCATCATTTTCTAGTCCAATATTTTATCCACATACTCGTTTTGTATTGTGTTTGTATCATTAAAAAGAGTGTGAGCAAATGTAAATACAAATTATGACTTGATTTTTTGTTGTAACTATGTATAGTTGATTTACAGGCCTTGTTGATGTTTGGCCTTTGTAAATAAAAGTGGGTTAGCATAATTTTGCATTCTTACTGTGATAATGCCTTAAAAAAACTAAAATAAGCAACATTTTTTTCCAATTCAATATCCACACACAAAAAAAATTTGATCCCATAATATTCAACTTTGTCAATTCGATAATAGGGAGGTTGATTTGGTAGATCGAATTATCATAACATAGTTACCGACTTAATGAGAACTGTGACCTCAAAACGAGAACTCTGGCCCAAAAAACCCATATTTTTGCATTAAAAACATCAAAATCAGCCCCCAAATAAAAAATTGGTGCTACTGGTAGCACCATTTTTAAAAACAGGGTAAAAAATTACAACATTTTTCAAACATGGCCTTCAAAACTTAGACAATTCAAAAAAACCTTAAAATCAACACCCAAAAAAATTAAGATGTTTTTGAATTTTTTTTTCTTTTCAAAACATTAAATTTTGAGATCATTTGAAATCGTGTTTTTATCACTTGGTACCATTAAAACCAAAACCTCAAAATCAACCATCAAATTGAAAAGTATTTCTACTAGTGGCACCCATTCTAAAATTTGGGTATGAAAATGATGTTAATTAAGGTTGGTTGTCATTGATGTCAACCCTTGAAGAAAGCCCCACGACACAAAGGTTTGGGTAATGGACCTAAGATTTTTTTATGTAAATATGACTCATTATTTTCTTGTCATGGTTGATAAGAAGTAAAGATGGATGAACTCCAAAGTGGTCCCCTTATGGTGAAAGCCCTCACGGGAAGACGCTTTGCAGAGTAAGAGAACCCATGATTAATTGTGGAATAATGAGATTCTAGATGGATAGTTCCTATCATTCCATTTCCAGTGGTATGTGGAACGTCACATAACTCCTCATGGTTAGAGAGTTATGGCCATGAGAAGTTGGAGACCCCAGGTTTGGGTAATGGACCCAAGTTTGTTTGATGGATAACGGTATAATTTATGATATATTTTCAGATAATACTATTCTATATGGATAGTACATGTCATTCCATTTCTATTGGTATGTGGAACGTCACATAACTCCTCACGGTTTGAGAGTTATGGCCTTACGAAGTTGGAGGACCCTCATATGTCATCTAGAAGCCCCAAAAGGTCAAAGTAGTCAAAGTGGTTTAAGAGATTTTAAAAGGTAAATAATAAAGTGAATTAATGAGTATATTATAATTCAAAGTGAATACAAAATAAAAATTTTCAATAATAAATTTAATGGAGAAATTAGAAGTGGGTTAACCCTAAAATAAGGAAAGTGGGGCCAAGTGACCTAGAAGATGTTTTTAAGGAAGCTACTTGGAGAGTATA
>ML795544.1:127719-139838 GCA_009831015.1 Picea engelmannii
TAACCCTAAAATAAGGAAAGTGGGGCCAAGTGACCTAGAAGATGTTTTTAAGGAAGCTACTTGGAGAGTATAAATAAGAGGCAAGGCTCTCTCATTTTAATCACACTTGAGCATATTGAATATCTATAGGTGTTTGAGGTAACTAAGATATCTAAGCCAAAGTTATGAGGGAAGGTGAAGAAAAGAAGGCCGAAATGCAAGGAAGGATAAATTCTTTTGATGGTGCTTTCTAAGGTATGTTATTTATAGGTCATCTCACCATTTTCGCTATAATGTTTTTTCTGTAATGATTTAGACTGTGAAATTTCTATTCCATTGATTAAACATATCCAATTATCTTTGGTAAAACATTCAATTTGTGGGTCATTGTATTTTTGGATTTACACTCCGTGGAAAATAGGGTTTGTGGCTAGTCCTGAAACTAGTCAAAAAACAGGCGTTTCGGGTAAAAACGTCATAACTTCTTCATAACAGATCCAAATTCAGTGAAACAAAATGTGTTGGTTAGGGTACAATCTATATTATTATTTTTAATAGTTTCATATCAATTCAACAAATATTCCGTGAGGGTTATTCTCTACAAGGTCGCTCTATAGAATAAGCCAGAATTCAACAAGGTATGCCATTTTTTCTATAACTCCTTTTATGAGAGGTTCCAAGTAGTAAAACCTGGAGGAATTGCATAAAACACTAAAGAAAATTTTATATCAATTTTAGATATTTATACATTACTGGTACAAAGTTATGATTACTTCAAGTTAGGGTTGTTGACTAATCCAAAACTACGCATGTGAGGCAAAAGAAAAGTTTGATGAAAATGTTAGTCTCTTGTTGTTGAAGTTAAGGAAGGTTTCCAGGAATGTGATCATATAAACCAGGTCTATTACATAGCTACAAATCAGATTTGGATGATGAAATTGATGAGGGTTTTTGGTTGAGGTACATGTTGAGTACATGGTTGAGACAAGTAGTTGATGAGTTGACACATACATGAGGTGTATAGTTGATGATGTTGGTACATTTTGATGAGTCATAGTTGATGAGTAGTTGACACATGATTGGTACATACTTGGTACATGGTTGGATGCACTTTTGTATGGTATAGGTTGATTACAAGTTATTTGGTACAGGTTGGTGCATGGTTGATGCACTTGTTTATGGTACAGGTTGATTACAGGTTGAGGTACAGGTTGATGCATGGTTAATATTTATTGGTACATGTTTATAGCGGTATATCTCACAATGACAAGTTGAAAATGGTTCCATCATTCTACTTCTACTTCAGGGTGGCAGGACGGGGCAATGATAGGTGGTTGTAGCCACCTTCTGGTTGTAGCTGGAGAACATAGGGGGTTATAGCCTCCTTTTGGTTGTAGCCAGAGAATTGAGGAGTTGGAGCTTCCCTCAGGTTGTAGCCTAAGAAACTAGGGGGTTGGAGCCTCCTTCCGGTTGCAGCTAGAAAACAAAGGAAATTGGTGCTTCCAATGAATGCAATTCTTCAAGACATATAATAAAAAACATTATGTGGTTTTCTCCCGATCTGGGTTTCTACATAAAACACTGGTGTACTGTGTATGTGTATGTTTGTTCATTTTTTCATTGCTTATTTACTCTGCAGTTATTGGATGATAATGATTCATTGATATAACACTTGGATTATATGGTTAAAAATGATTAAATTTCTCTATTACTGATTCACCTACCCTCTAAGTAATCCAACAATTGGTATCAGAGAAGGTTCCTTCATAAATCAGTTTAACCACTGAAAGGTAGATCATGGAGAGTACCAACTCATATAAAAATGGAATACCACAGTTTGATGGACAAAAGTATGCTTTTTGGAGCATAAGGATGAGGACATATATACAGGCACATGGATTTCAAGTTTGGAAATCAATTGTAGATGGATACACAGCACCAACAGTTCCACCAACAAATGACAAAGCAGTAAAACTCGGTGAGAATAATTCCAAAGCCACACATGCACTTTTGAATGGTCTCGGTGATACGATATTCACCAAAGTTGCACATTGTAAATCCGCTAAAGATATTTGGGACAAGCTTCAAAATATTTATGAAGGAGATACAAAAGTCAAAGAAACAAAGCTTCAGACTTACAGAGGTCAGTTCGAACAACTAAAAATTAAGGAAGATGAAGATATCCCAGCGTACTTCTTATGAGTCAATGAAACAGTGAATGCAATCATAGGATTGGGATAAGAAATTGAAGAATCTGTAATTATTAAAAAGATACTAGTATCTCTTCCTATGAGATTCAACCCTAATATATCAGCACTAGAAGAAAGATCAGATCTGGACTCAATAAGCATGGATGAACTACATGGAATCTTCACAACATATGAAATGAGAAATGAGCAGGAAAATCTAGATGTAAAAGAAGAAGCCTTCAAGGCATCCAAAAGATCAAAGGAAAAGAAAAAGGAACAATAAAATATAGCAACAATAGTGACTCCTCAGAAGATGATGAAGAAGTGGCCAACTTTGTCAAAAGACTGAACAAGGGAACCAACGGTAGGTATAGAGGTAAGCTCCCTTTAATTTGTTTTAATTGTGATGGTATTGGTCATTTTGCTTACAAATGTCCTCATAAGAAAAAGAGAAATGATGAACAAAAATCATGCATCCATGACAATGTAGTGTTTGGGAATGGCCCACTCTCTCATCTATGATGTACCTTTGAATAAAATGATGGATCTTTTTCCAACCTTGTTTGGATTCTTGATAGACAAATATTACCAATTGAGTGAATTTTTTTGAAATCCTTTCTGCAAAGTAAAATATTCCCATTGCGATAATCATATACTGTATTGGTGGATATCATGCACCCCATCAAATATTAATTTTGCATGCTCTTATTGATTGACAAATATGTCTTCCTTTTATTCAAGGCATACATGTAGTCCATGTTTTTCAAACAATTCTTTTGACAACATTCACTTGAAATCAATTCACTTATGGAAATTGATCTAGTGAGAAATTCTTTCCTAGACCTTGTATAACTAGAATGATTTGGATTGATATAAAAATGTATAATCTTGGTCCTAGACACAATGTTTCTTTGCAATGTCTCCACTATTTCACCATCCTTACTAGAAGGATTTTCCTTATCATCGCAAGGAGTATCAAACAAAACATTGTGAGGAGACTGATCTAGAGAATGCCTATCACCTTCATTTGTTGCAGCATGATGTTTGAGAACATCATCATCAACATAATCATTTGGAGGAAAATCATCATCAAAATTGTGTCCACTATTGACATAATCATCTTCATTGCTTTCAAAATCCCCACTTGAGTGAAAATTTTCACCATCTTGCTTAGTTCCTTGAAAACCTTCATCAACATCTTGAAAATCCTCACTTGGAGGAAAATCAACATCAACATTATTTCTTTTTAATTTATCACTCGGGAAAGAGTGACCACCAATGGCGTAATCATCTTCACTACTTTTAAAATCACCACTTGAGAGATATTCTTCATCATCCTCATTACTGGCTTCAAAATCCTCACTTGGAGGAAAATCTTCATTATCCTCATCGATACTTTGAAAATTCTCACTTGGAGGAAAATCATCAGCACCAACATTGCTTCTTTTAAATTCCTCATTCGAGAAAGACTGTCCAGCATTGCCATAATTGTCATCATTACTTTTAAAATCCCCACTTGGGGGAAATTCTTCTTCATCCTCATTCGTGCCTTGGAAATCCTCACTTGGAGGAAACTCTTCATCAGTACCTTCAAAATCCTCAGTAGGAGGAAATTCATAATCACCAACATTGTTGTCTTTAAATTCCCCACTCGGGAAAAAGTGTCCACCATTGTCATAATCATCTTCACTGCTTTTAAAATTTCCACTTGAGGGAATTTCTCCATCATTTTCATTGGTGCCTTGGAAATCTTCATCAGTACCTTGAAAATCCTCACTTGGAGGAAAATTTTCATCCCAATCATTTAAACGTTGATCATAGTCTCCACTTTGACCTACATTTTGATTATTTTCATTACTATTAAAGTGTTGACTAGATTTATCACCATCATATTCCTCCTCTTCATCATCAGTGCCTTCAAAGTCCTCTGATTTAGGACTTTCATGAGGAACATGTTGAATAAAATTGCTTGCACCATGATCAAAATTATGACTAGTTGAAAAATATGACGCCTCATTTGCATTACAAACATTCCTATGGCATTTCCTAGTCCCAACAGAAGAGGTATGTGAACAATTTGTTGATGTCTCTGAAATAAAATCTTATTTATTTGATGAAGCCATCCCTTCTCTCTGGGAACATAGAATGATATAAATTCTCACCCTCCATATGACATTATTATAACATGCATAATGATCTTTTCCCTCTAAATGTGCCCCCCCCCAATATATATATATATATATAATTTCCCTCCAAAATTTTCCCCTCAAAATCCCCCCCCTCCAAATATTCCCCAAAATTTCATCCCAAAATATTCCCTCAAAAATTCCCCCCTTAAATTCCCCCCTTAAATTTTTCCCTCTAAATTTTTCCCCCAAATTTTTCCCCCAAATTTTTTCGCTTATTTTCCCTTAAAAATTAAAAACAATTTTTACACTTTTATTTTGTTATTTACATGTTAAATACAATATTTATCATTTTTATTTATTTATCCCATATTTATTAAAAATATTGATGATAAATATAATTTTAGGTATATATATAGGAAATATACCTAATTTTTATTAATCCCACATTCATTATATTAACAGTAATTTATATCATTTGTGTTATATATACACAATCTTGTTTTATCTTTTTATATTGTGTTATATCTTGGGAAATATTTGTTTTAGGATTTGGAGCAAGCTAAAACATCGAGAAGACATCCGAGGAGAATTTAACAAGTAGAAACATCAAGCATCTAGCATTTCAGAGGTTAGTTTTTAAATTGTTAAATGCAAAAAACATTAAATTTAGGTATAATTTAAAAAAAAAATAGCTTTTTTGTTGTTTTTTATTTAAATTTTTTTAGTTTTCTAAAAAAAATGCAAAAAAAAGTTAAATTTAGGTATAATTTAAAAAAAATAGCTTTTTTGTTGTTTTTTATTTAAATTTTCTTAGTTTTCTTAGTTTTAGGTATAATTTTCTTATGTTATATAACAAACATATATTATATATCTTATGTTAATGTACAGTGATTTGAAGTTTTTTTTCACCGTAAGCCTTGGATTGCATTCAATGATGTCTACGATTCCTTCCAGTAAATGCTAGATTTAGTATGAAGTTAAGAATCAAGCTTGAATAAGCACTTTGAGTAATGTGCCATTGTTTCACTACCTACGCGCACACATTTTAATTGGGCAAATTATTTGTAATGATTGGATAGATTACCTTGACCTTAACTGATTGCAGATTTTTGCATCCAACGGGCATGAGAAAAGTCAATCCGTTGGAATTTTCACTTTGTCTATTGGATTTGGATGTCGAAATCTATGGCCAGTAGATTCTTTGTAATAATGTGCACGAACATGACACTGGTTTAAGCCATGACATTTGTTCAAACCATTTAATTCAGTAAATACAAAAACCTATAAAATATTTAAGTTATGGTGCATTTGAGGGCATAATGGGCTTAATTCACTAATATTTGTAGCTATAAGAACTCTTTTAGTTGATTGCAAATATTAGCATAAATACTTCGATCATTTGAAGTAATGGATTCAAATATAAAGTTACATTCAAGCGACGATTAAGAGATACAGAGTAGTGGCCTATATTCTTAAACTTTGTGGATTAAGCACATAAGGCAGAGTAGAGATCTATTAAACAGACGCCATAAAACTAGATCATATTAATATTATGCTCAATATCCAATCCCTAGTATTTCTAATGCTAGAGAGTAAAATCATTGAACGACTGTATATAACATAATCCATCTGCGCACAAAACAAGGGAACGACTGAGTGTAAAATCACTCTGACCACAGGTGAATCAAATGAAGGTTCCATCAAAATAAATGGTCAAACTAAATCTCATATGGTGGTAGAATATCTTGTAGATATGGCAAGAGACAATAAGGTGGTGTTGGTATTTCTGTAATGAATGCTTAAAGTTGGTTTTTCAATTTTATCTCTAGTAAAGAGCAACCCAGACTAGGGAGATGTCGAGCATTGCCCCATCCCCCCCCCGTAGCTAAGGAATAATCCCATGGGACTGTGCCTTAGCCATGGGGGGGCTGGGGTGATGCCCAGAATCACCCCAGCCATGGCCAAGCCCTTAATCTAACCTGCAAAGATATGAATTTTTTAATATTAAATAAAAATAGGAATAGCCCTCAATCAATCTCAAATCAGTAAAGTATAGAAGTGACCCAATATGAAAAGAAGGACAGACACTCTGTGGGAATTTTAGCACAAACAATTTTGGCATAGTTGCGACCTGTGCATAATAGAGTACCTTTCTTCTCTATGTGCTTGAATCTGGGTGGTTGTTGCAGCCATAGTGGGCATGGACACTACTCAAAGCCAGATAATTGGGTGTTCGATTAGTTATAATTAACAAATCACAGTGTTATGTAGTCTATCCATTACTATTAATGTGTGAAGAACCTTGTAAGTCCATCTGCGCACAAAACAAGGGAATGACTGAGTGTAAAATCACTCTGACCACAGGTGAATCAAATGAAGGTTCCATCAAAATAACTGATCATGTTAAAGCTTAGATGGTGGTAGAATATCTTGTAGATATGGAAGGAGACAATAAGGTGGTGTTGGTATTTCTGTAATGAATTCTTAAAGTTGCTCTTTCAATTTTCTCTCCAGTAAATAACAACCCAGACTAGGGCGATATCGGGCATTTCCCCACCCCCCCTGGAGCTAAGGCACAGTCCCATGGGATTGTGCCTTAGCCGCAGGGGGGTTGGGGCGATGCCCGACATTGCCCTAGCCATGGCCAAGCCCTGAATCTAACCTGCAAAGAACTGAATTTTTTACTATTAAATAAAAATAGGAATAGCTCTCAATCAATATCAACTCAGTAAAGTATAGAAGTGACCCAATCTGCAAAGAAGGATAGCCTCTCTGTGGGAATGTTAGCACAAATTTTTTTGGCATAGTTGTGACCTGTGCACAATAGAGTACCTTTCTTATCTATGTGATTGAATATGGATGGTTTTTGCAACCACACTGGGAATGGATGCCACTCTAAGCCAGATAATTGGGCATGTCGGTATTTCTGTAATGAATGCTTAAAGTTGGTCTTTCAATTTTCTCTCCAGTAAAGAAATTATCTTGATCTGCTTCATTGTGTGCATTTGATAGACCTGGATCTTCATTGATATGAAATATTTCTTTGTTATATTCAATTTTTTAAAGTTCTATTGTCCACTCTTGTAAGGGAAAATGCTAGAGATGAGTTGTTTATACATTTTTCAAGGATAAATTTTCAACAAGATGGAAAATATCAATGGTACCACTTGCACTAAACAGTTCATTTATGGACAAATTTGAAGAGCAAAGAATGCCATTTTACTCTGTTCATTGCATGAATTTTGGCTTTGAGCTTTAAAATTACTATTGATATGTCTCGACCCTTTTCAATCTCTGGGACAATGAAATGTAACATAATAATCAATCTCTGAAATGTTTCTGTTCTCATGAGGGAATTACATATTTGTTCTTTTTCATTCCATTCTGTTCTGGACAAACAATATCTCTCTCTTTTGGAGAGCCTCTTACGACGTTTATTAATTACTCCCCATCACTAATTAAAACACAGATAATGAGGTCTTTGTCTTGGCTTTAATATAAGGAAAGTAGAAATCATTCTCCAAAAAAGGAATAATTGAGGTTCTTGTATCTAAAAACAAGTCGCCTTTAATTGTCAAAAAATTCATGCCATCTTTCATTTCATATCATACATCGATTTTAATGCCAACCTGTCTAAAAATATTTGCAGGCATATGTGGAAACCTCAAATCTCAAAGCCAAAATTTGCCAGCCTGTGGAAGGTGAAAACAAATGAGAATATTTTTGGTTTGTTAAAGACAAGCAAGGAAACAATGGAGATCATATATATTTGTATTGTGCCGAATCATAACATGTGCAAGAAAATTATCAGGCACTTGGCTTGTTACAAGATATATGTTTGTTGCCAGCCACAAATATTGTTTATGCACTTGTCAAACAAGGGAGAACTTATATCAAGTTTAGATATTCTTTCAAATTGATCAATTATAACAAGAATGAATGTTTTTCAGAATTATGTGCATCCATCATTGATGACATTAAGAAAGACAATGTAAGTTTTTTATTTTTATTTTTGTGTCGTTTATTATTTTTAGTATCATGGTAATGTTTTAATTTTATTTAACATGAAAATGTTATATTTTATTTTTACAGGATTTTGCTGAACAACCTTCACATATGCTAGTGGGGATTTACTCTACAGAGAATGATATCATGGATGTCATCAACACTTTTCATATTGAAAAGACACAAGAAGGAAGGAAAAAGAAACAAAAATTAATGGAGGTTGAACCTGCAAGAGTAGACAAAGAAGAACATGAAAGAAGAAAGAAAAATCCTCATTCTAGAAATCCTAAAAGGGTTACATTTGAAAATGAGGAAACTCCAAATGACGATTTTGTTGAGATTGATCCCAATGAGGTTATCACTCCTTCTCACAAAAATAACAAACAAGATAAACGTAAAAGAATGATGGTTGATGATGAGTCTATTCCTATTGGTTATGAAGAAATCATTGATTTAGATGAAACACATTTAAATCATAAGAGGAAGAAAAACAATGTTGATAATGTTCAAGAAGCCATCATTAGCTCAGAGTATTATAGTGAAAGTTCTAAAGGTATCAGAGAAATAATAACACCAGGTGTTGATCTAGAGGATGGTATTATGAAAACAATACAAAATTCCATTCGAAATAGAATGGGGACGACAAACTTAGTTGAGGATGGCCACACATTTCAGTTGAATGTGAAACAACTTTATAAACACACAAAATGGCAAGACAAATATCAAATTAGAAAACCGCATCACTTGCATATTCACAATTTGAAAGCATCGATTAGATACAATCCATATGCACATGCGGTTGACTACCTATTTCTTGTTGACCCAATGGAAGTTCCTACGAGGGAAGAATTTGACAGATCAAAATGTTTTGACTACAAATATTATGTGATTGGAGGAAATCATTCTGCAGAGGCTAGAAGAGAATTGATGTAAGAATATCTCAATAATCCTCTTTTTGAGACAGTCAAATGCATAATTTATGTTGGTTTAATAGATTCAGAAGAAAAGTTACTGGCATGGGATTATAACACAGACAAAGAGTACATAATGTATATGACCTTCATTCAAAGGGTGAGATTTATCCATAATGAATTTTCTGAAATATGCCATGGCGAGAGATCAAATTTTGATGTTAAGTTTCGAAAGAAATGTTGTATGGAAATAGGATTCCCACTTGATGAGGAAAATACAAAAGAAAAATATCGCAAAGGAAGTGATATATTTAGATATGTGGATACATATTTTCAACTGGGATTTAGAATTGGACAAGTATGGTATTTTATAGATGATATCTTAACCTTATGGGAAAATGTTAGTATAAAAAATCAGAGAGTTAAGAAGGCTAAACCATTGATATGTGGCACAAGTAAAACAGGTTCTGACATAAAAAAATCTTCCTAATGATATGACTATAACACCTTGGAGATCAATACAAGGAGTGAAGGATGATAAACTTATCATAATTATATTATCACATGTTAGGTCTAGAGAATTGTCAATGGAAGAAATGTGTGATGAATTTAAAAAGTAAGTCTATTGAGTTATTTTTATTTATGTTAGGACAAGAAAATTAATTTTTTCAGTTTAACATTATTTTTGTTTTATTTAGTCACAATGTGTATATGAAAATACAAGAGGAAATGGTCAAGATGTTGAATGAAGAAAGTTGGGATGATGTTAAACTCAACTATCCAGATTCAAGCTCTTCAACAGTATTGAAACAATTTTTTGTTGCATTCAAAAAGGTATGTTGATTTATTACATTCATATTATCCATTTGTAAGTTAATTTATTTATATTTTAATAGTTATAGATATATAACTATATGTTTGTTTGTTTCATTAAATATTCCAAAGAAGAATGCAGATGGAGTACCTGAAACTTTCAAAAGTTTTCTTAAAAAAGACAAATTTGAAAGAGAAAGAAGGAGACGTGTTCAAAATGTTCAACTTGATGAAAACCTTGATCACTACATTTGGAATGGGCTCGACACTGTTCAATATAAAGTGATATTAGGGGATTGTGAAAAACTTGCAAGTATTGTTCTTAAAAAAGAATACTCCCTAGTTATTGAGGATATCCCCCATGGTTATAATATCCAAAACATTGAATATCATATTGAGCCTTATACTTACCAAGATTTCAGTAAAGTGGTTATGGGATTTACAAAAGTTACAACATCACCATTTTGGAGATTTCTAGTATTTCGTTTAGACACACAACAAGGATTAGTACAATCAAGCTTCAAAGGGAAAGAAAAGACAAGGATGCAGTTTATTTAGTAAGATATTGAAATTGTATGTTTAGAAATTAAGATTAGAAAACAATTTTATTGATTCACAAGTTAGTTGAATTTTCACTTATTTATGTTACAAGCACAAGCCAAATATTCGAAGCTCCAAGAAAGAATCATTTAAACGTGATTTTGAGAGTATACATCTTGCAACTTGGACAAAAGATGGTTCTTATAATTATATTCTTGTCAATGCAAATGATGGAGACTCCTAGTAGTATATTGGTATACAATGTTGTGGTTAGAAAGCTAACATATGAGGAAAAATATTTGAAAGGAGAGATGGTTAACATTTATCAAAAACCACTAGAATTATTTAATTATCTTATAGATAAATTTTCAAATGAAGGAGATTGGGTTTTGGATTTGTTCTTGGGTTCATGTAAGAATTATGATCTAATATTTATGAAATCATACTTCAATCTTAGATTATTTTTAATTTTTCTTTTTACAGTATCTAACTTCATTATTTATTTTGTATTTGGTGATTAGGTACAACATTAGTGTGTTTCCTACAGAAAGGAAGGAATTGCATAGCCGTTATAAGTGACCCAATGCAGTGCAGTTTTATTCAACAAAGAATTAATGTTATTCCATCTCTTCCAGATGAAATTCAAGAAGTTGGATTGAGGAAAGGATATTTTAGTGAATCAAAGGTGAAAAAATTGTCAAAGGAACCTCAAGTACCATTAGGAGGAATGCTTGGAAATGATCACTTTGGAGAACTTGCAAATATCAAAGAACCAATGGAAGAACAAAATGACACAATGGAAGCACAAAATGACATCGAAGAAGATGATAATGTGTCTGTTGAGGATGATGAATTTGGGATATATGATATTGTTTATTAGTTTAAATATGGCATTGAAGACGATGCTCAATTTTGCAAATTTTTTATGAGTTATAATTGTAATGATTTGACTTTCATATTTGAAAATAAAAATAAAGATGTATCTATTTTTGTTTTGCGATGAATCTTTTCATTGTTTATTTTTTCGTTTTATTTGTATGTGAATCACTATACATTAGAAAATTTTATTAAATGTTGTCCATTTTTAACTTCAAATGTATAAAAATATGAAAGAAAGTGATAATTTTTTATAAAATTTAGACTTTGTTTTGTTCAATTGTGTCCATAAAAATGCTTTATTTGACATGTTATTTTAAGGAATATGTACCAAAATGTATAGGTTTTTTATGATATATGGCTATAAAATGTGTATTTGTTTTATAAATATTAAAAAGTAGTGTTATTTAACTACATTTTTTTTTCGATTTATGTGTTAAAAATGTTGTTTTTCACTATATTTAAAAAGTATGGAACAATAAATTAATTAAGGAGACAAATTTATATGAAAAATCGTAACTTAAAAAAGTAAATGGTAAAAAACATTTTTAAGATTGAAAGAAGCGTGAAAAAAAGACTAAAAACACCCTTGAATATATATATATATATATATATATATATATATATATATATATATATATATATATATATATATATAGAGAGAGAGAGAGAGAGAG
>ML795544.1:143590-158807 GCA_009831015.1 Picea engelmannii
ATTTTGAATCATCTTGTACTTGAACATTTAAGTGGGGTAAAAGGAGGTTTCCCCCTCGAAGAGGCTTATTATCTAAAATTATCTCTTTTTCAAGGCATTGAGTACTTTTCCTGAGGTTTTTCTATGCTATATTGATGTTTGGTGCTTAACATATGGTATCAGAGCTCAAGGCCTTGAGGTTTCGCTGCTACATCTGAGACACCGTGGCATTTTTGCTATAACTTTTTTTTCTACAATGTTTCAGAAGGAACGGCTTGGAGGACATTTAGTAGATGGATCAAGGTACATTGGGTTCAAAATTCAGCTCCTGAGGCCTTATACTTTCGGAGATACAGCCTGTAAAAGATAGGGTTCTGGAATCATCCTGAAATGAGTCATTGCATAATTTTATCTATAAAAAAATTTCTGTAATGTTTCAGACCTGAAATCTGGAGACCATTTACAAAAATTAGTAAGGTATATGTGGTAAAACGTTCAGCTTCTGGGTCATCTTAAATTTGTAGATACACCTTGTGTAAGATAGGGTATCTGACTAGTCCTATTGACTAGTCTCAAGAAGGTGTTCCAGGTAAAACAATCATAACTTCTTGCTAGAGTATCCAAATTGACTGGGACTAGTTTCATTGGATCGTGAACAGTCTGTAGTATTTTGGGTGTGAGTTTCAGAATTTGATATCAATTATTTTGTGTGGGGCATGCTATACAAGTGAGATCTCCTGGAAAGGCCAAAAATCGGCAAGTTGTGAGGAAGTTACCATAAATTCCACTTGGTTGTAACAACCTCCTCGTTACAAAAACAAATCTGAGCACAGGTGTAAGATCTTTTTTTTTTGTTTGTTTAAGGTGTGTGCACGCGTGACAAAGTAACAACACACTTGACTCTACATCGCCCCTCGACAACCAACAAGACGCAACCACGATGTTCAGCACAAGAAGACTGAAGGCACACAACGAGTAACTACAACAATATATGACCATAGGCATAAGGCGCACCACGCAAACCTAAGAAAAACTGGGGGTGCACAGTAAGAACACAGAGGGAAAAATCCATGGTGTTAGGGTTACTATTTCTGCACAGGAAAGCAGGGCGTTTAGTCTTATGTCTTCTCGAAAGAAGATTAGACAGGCTCATGGCCGACTTCTCAGGTAGAAACTAGTAGCCCGACCTAGAACAAGACGCAAGCAAGATGAACACAACAAGACGACCCCGACATATCATGGTGACAACAAGCAATAAATGCCCCTAGACAAAGGCGTACAACTAGCAGCTATAAGCAGAAACGACACCAGGTGTTACGTACAGTACAGTAACAGATGGAAGAATCCAACAATAGAGTTTACTATTTCTGCACATAACAACAGGGCTTTTAGTCTTATGTCTTCTCGAAAGAATATTAGATAGGCTCCTGGCCGACTGCTCAGGCAGAAACTAGTAATCTCCGGCGGGTGTGTCGCAAGAGTGGAAACCCTGCCTTTAAAGGGCCTGAGACTCTTGATACGGCACTGGATTCTTTACATGAAATAATCACACATGCAGACATACATTCTAAGGCTACGAGGAGACGTATACATCCCACCCGACACAAGCAGACCAAGCAATACAAATGATTACAACCGAGTACAATAATACTTAAAGAAACCACGACCCCTACGAAAAGCGCAATCCAAAAGAACTCTGCCAGCAACCAACTAACATTAGAACGAGGCATTATCCACGAATCAACTAGCATTATATTTCTAATCCATTGCTTCTTGTAAATACCGTTAGTTCACTAGCTGCCAAATCTTCCCCTAAAGGAACGTAAAACAATTAATTTCGATTCCCCGATACTAATTTCTAAGGACTGACTGTACCCATTTTTAAGACCTTGCGTTTTATATGTTAACAAATTTGACAACAATCAACCACGTAACCATAAAGATAACCACAATATCTCTCTTCTCAAAACCTATCATGTTCTTACATTGCCTCACATTCAGATGATTATATAAATATCTAGATCTATGCGAGATATCCAGAACTATTTCATTTAAACAATATAAACAAAAGAAACTGTATCTAAGCTAATTTAATTCACTTCTTGCCATGAAATTATCTTAACAATCATTACCATACCCTAGCATTAACTTAAATCAAAACATTACATTAAATTTCTCCCCTTCTTCATGATCCTCAAGAGTAATTAAAAACTAGCCTTACCCTAGATATTGGTATAAATACCACATGCATTACATAATTGTTAAGTACACCATCGGTATCTGCATCCATAATTCCATCAGGAGTCGTCTAACTCTACTCAATATACATCTAAAAACTAGAAATTAGAACCAAAATTTAATTCATAAACTGTCCATATAAACTTAATAAACTCAATATGCATAACTTTCCATATAAAGTCAATATGCATAAACTTTCCATATAAACTCAATAAACTCAATATGCATAACTGTCCATATAAAATCAATATGCACAAACGTTCCATATAAACTCAATATACATAAGCTTTCCTTTTAAGCTCACTCTCTCGATTCCCATTAGCACCCTAAGGTCAATGTCATTGTACTTTTCTTTCATAAGATAAATGTAGCAGTTACTGTGGTAGCTTCCAAATAAATTATATCAATGATTTCTAAGGGGGCATACTAGAACATAATATATTCCTTGAATTGAGCAGTAAATGTCCCTACAATTTCTTCAGTTATCATGTAATTATATGATTGAACTAGATGGCACCGCTTAATCCATTATTCTAGCTTTTCTGTTCTCTGGCTGGTTGACAAACCATTAAAATCAAAAGGGAAACTCAACATGATTTTAATTGGGCACTTTTTGTTTTTGTGATTGGTCTCCTCCTGAGGCTACTTCAATTTTGTAGAAACGTGGAAATGGTTTTGTTTTAGGGATCGTCTTCACAGGTGTTTCGGGAAGCAGGTTCAACCAGTTTAGTTTAATTAGACGCAACAACATTCAGACTTCTTTAATTAATGCACTATACATAATTTTAAAATCTGATTACAAGATACGACAACCAATTCCATTATGCCAGTTCTTAAAGAATTTATATTACAAGCTACTTCCAGTTTTGTGGTGTTGGTATTTAGGGTTGTTATAATTGTTCCTTAACATTGCCATGCTGGTGTTTTGTAACCGGTTGCGAGAGATTCACTGGTCGATTTTATTTTAGGTCATGGCCATCCATTGTTATGCCAATGTTTTAGTTTTGCTCAAAAACAAGCTTGAAGTCTAAAAACCTGGTGGGGACGCCTTGCTGGATAGTAAAGTTGACAGTGAAACCCTGTTGGGTGTGGTTCAACTTCTCACTCCTATAAAGGCTACATTGAAAGCTGTTGGCATGCGGTTATGGTTTCAGGTTACAGAAATAAAAACGCCCACGGAAATGAAGGCCCACGCAAAAAATAACAGCGCCCACTGAAAACACATATGCACCCTCTGAAATACGACTCGCATGAAATCAACGCACCCAGTAATCAATGCACACTGTAATATCTGCCCAGGCTAAGAGAGGAACGAAATGCCCCATACGAACTGCCAGACTTTACCACGAAAATGATAGTAAATTCACAAGTGAATGCCAGCCAAGGAAGGAAACGAAATGACAGTAAGATTTACAACGAATGACAACCGGGGTAAAAACGAAATGACAGTAACTTTACAAACGAAGGCCAGCCAAGGAAGAAAACGAAATGACAGTAAAATTTACAAGGAATGGCAGCCATGGTAAAAACGAAATGATAGTAAATTTACAATGAAATGCCCACAAGGAAGAATTGCCCACAGCAAATGAATTTGCCCACAGAACATAACAAAACTCCCATAAACAATGTAAAATGCACACAGTAAAATCATTTCCCCAAAAAACGTGTTACTATCATCAGCAACAGCCACGAAATACGAAAATGAAATTCCAGAATTCCAAATTCATTAATAATTTAACCAAACAAAATTCTCAGAACTACGTCGCCGTAAGCAATCCAAACGAAATTGCCGACGGAGCTTTTTAGTGTCACAATTACAAGGACGAGTTGCCAGAACAATCTCACATTAACCCTTTACCGAAACGAAATCGCCGACAGAGATTTTCAGTAACACAATACACAGTGAATTTTAGCCGTAGGGGATGGAGGAGAAAAGAAAATTACAAGGTTGGAGGATTACTCAAGGTGACACAGTATAATTTTGCAGCACATTTAAAAACACGACAATCCGCTGGATGTAAGCAATTAAAGAACAACCATCTAGCCCAACGATAACCGGCATTGATTGAATTTAAATATTCATTCATCTAGATTTCCATTACATAAGCAGATCTAATCATAACCTAATGCATTCTACTCTACTAAATGACGCGCGTACCTTTTCCCTTTCGACAGCCTCGATTGATGTCCGCGCCTTGGTTGATGTCCCGCACTCCTGGCCGCTCCTGCTTGCTAACCGTAGAGAGCTCACCGGTACCTCCCAGCCAATCGCTAGGGGTACTATGCTTCCCCCTTAGCCCCCCGAGCCGCAAAGGGGCCACACAAGATCCAGAGATAAGACTAGCTTCTCAGCTCGCCTCCAAGGCGGAGCTACCACTCTAATACAGCTGAGAAAAACCCAACTCCTCACAAGAAATTAGTCAAGCCACAATCCGACAGCGTAACGTTATGCTAACCATTCATCATTTCTTCCCTCTTTTCCCCTTCTTTTATAGAAATTTGAGACTCACCTACTTTCCTAAATCATTATTAATTTAATTTTTAATGACAATCCTCTAAAAATTCTCTGTCGTCCAAGTGTCACTCATCCTCCACGTTTCTCCAAAAAATAATTTCTTTTTAATAATTAAAAGACTCATTTCCCTCACCCCCCTTTAGTCGCTCCTAAAATTACTCCTAGGGTTCCTAGATCCCCTCTCGTGCTTTTAATAACTTTCCTAAAATGAAGTTGCCAAAATTTAGTTCATTTTAGTAACTCTTTAATTGTTGATTCCTTTTTGCTTTTTACCCTATGTCCCCTACTTTCCATTATTAAGTTTCCTTTATTACAAGTTTCCTTATTTCTATTATTTATTTCTCTCTTTTTATTTTTAAACACAAAAGATAAATGCACTTATTAATCCTTTCTATATTTTTAAATTCATTACTTTTATACTCTCACGTGTTTTTTAACTTTATATTCCTTCTACCATTAACACCACATATTTTAATTAATTTATTCCCTTTCTTCACTTTACCCCCTTTAATTTTAAGAAGACTTTAATTAACACCTAGGAGGGTTTCAATTTACGCCCTTATGTTTATTTTTGTAGGATATTTTCTTACGGCTTGTCAAAATTTTATCTTAGAGATGTTTTAAATTTTAGGTTTAGATTCGAACTGGGTGACAATCAATTAGGGGAGTCGTTTTGAGAATTTCTAAAGGCGTTAAGGTCTCAGGGTCATCTATGTTTGTCTCATCATCACCCTCAATGTGACGTGCCCTTCAGGACGAACTACGTGCTCCAAGGGTGCCACTCGCCTTGTTTCTTTCTGTTGCACGGCGTGCCCTTCAGGATGCAACACGTGATCCAAGGGTGCCACTCGCCAACTCGTGTTTCTTTTGCGCGATGTGCCCTTCTGGATGCACCACGTTCTCCAAGGGTTCCACTCGCCGACTTGACTGATTGGTAGACATCTATAACCCCTGGAGTCAACACTCCGCTAGGTGAACTCGTGGGAGACTAAGGGCTCTAAGGAATAAGGCCCCCGCCTTATTGCGCACCTCTTAGAATCATCATGAGCGACTGTCGTAGTCTTCCCTCACGGCATCGTGGATCCTCGCGAACTAGGTAATCGTTAACCTACAGTTCGAGCCACGGTGGGAGTGCTAGTAGGCTGTGGCAGGGCTGCTGTCCACACCTCTCCTTCAACCTCTCTGGAACTCGTGTGTGGTCCCTTTACTCCATATGTGAGTCTGGTCGGCAAGCTATCGTCAGGCTGCATCATCAACCATCATGTCAGAACATGTCAACAACATATCATCAATCAATACATATCATGGTAAATAAAACAACTCAAATAGCACACTCCCTGACTCAATCCGGAGTCTAAGGGTTCCGTCGATGCCTCTGCATCCTCCAGGTCAAAACCCTGCACACTCAATTAAACTGAATCAATAGCACCTGTCTACATCAAGTAGTAAAACATCATGTCGTCTATCAGAACGCATCATAATCAAGCATAAATGCACTAATATCAGAAAATTCCAGATCACTTGCGAGCAAGTGTCCTCAAAGAATACGTTTTGTAAGTGTGCCAGAGCGGGATGTTACATACACCCCCTCTTGGTCTAAAATTCGTCCCAAAGTTTCTCAGTATAAATGTCGAAATAAATGTACCACCATATCATAAGTCTATCTATCAAACAAAAATGGAAACTATTGGCGCATATCATATGCGTCCTCCCAGGTCGCCGAGTGCGGACTATAACTGTCCCACTGGACTTTGACCTGATCTACCGTTCGACGTCGTAACTGTCGAACGCGATGATCTAAAATGCGGACTGGCTCAGCCATGAGCGCTCCCTCGTCCGATACCTTTAAGGAACTCATGTCAATCACGTGTGTAGGATGACTAACATAATGTCTCAAAATAGATACATGAAAAACATCGTGCATACACCTCAACGAATCTGGCAAGGCTAGTCGATAGGCCACGGGCCCCTTTCTCTCCACAATCTCGAAAGGTCCCATGAACCTAGGAGAGAGTTTATCTCCCTTTCCAAACTTGATCGAACTCTTATGCGGTTTAACCCGCAATAAGACTCGATCGCCGACCTCGTAACTACGGTCGACTTGGTGCGCATCGGCATAACACTTTTGTCGATCCTGCGCTTCTTTAATCCTTTGTCTTATGGTTTTCATTTTCTCTTCCATTTCTTGGATCGCTTTTGGTCCCACCAGGACCCTATCCTCAAGCCGATCCCAACTCAAGGGCGTCTGACACGGTCGCCCATAAAGAAACTCAAAAGGAACCATCTTAATGGTGCTCTGGTAACTGTTGTTATAAGCGAATTCTACTAGAGGCAAGAATTCCTCCCAACGTTTTTGTTGGTCCATCACGTACATACGCAACATGTATTCCAAGGTTTGGTTCGTTCGTTCGGTCTGTCCGTCAGTCTCTGGGTGATATGTCGTACTAAAGTTAAGTTGAGTTCCCAAGGCCTCTTGAAAACTCGTCCAAAATCGTCCGGTAAACACCGATCCTCGATCGGATATAATCTTCTTAGGCACGCCGTGCAGCCTCACAATCTCACTGATGAAAAATATCGCTATGTTAGGTGCCTGATACGTCGTACGTACAGGAATAAATTGAGCACTCTTCATCAGAGTGTCTACTACTACAAAAATCAAGTCGTGTCTCCTTGCCGTCAGTGGCAATCCAACAATAAAATCCATCGAAATAACTTCCCATTTCGATTCTGGAATGGCATGTGGTTGAAGTAATCCTGTCAGGTGTCTATGTTCAGCCTTTACCTGCTGACACTCGAGACATATAGCCACAAATTTGACTATGTCGGCCTTCATTCCCTTCTAGAAGAATAAGGGTTTAAGGTCTTCCCTCATCTTCGTGACTCCTGGGTGAGCCATGTAAATTTCTTTATGAGCCTCACTCAGGATCAACATCCTCAACTCGTCGCTTGGCAGTACGTAAATCCGACTTCTAAACCTCAATAAACCATCGCTATCAAATGAATATCCCTCATATCGTGGTACCATCATTGTGTTTTGTCCGAAAAAATCCTTGACTTCTTTGTACCAGTCATCGTCACGCTGTAAGGTGAGAATATTCTCACGTAGATTCGTCTGAAGAGGAAACACCGAAAATATGCATGGCCTCCGACTCAAAGCATCCTCCCTCAATTCACTGTTCCCTTTATGTAAGTAATCTCGAAGTCATACTCGCTAAGCAATTCCGACCAACGTCGTTGTCGCGCGTTCAGGTCGCTTTGCGTGAAAATGTGTTGTAGTCCACAATGATCAATCTTTAATTCAAATTTTCGTCCAACAAGGTAGTGTCTCCAAACCTTCAAGGCATATACAATGGATAATAACTCCAAATCATGCGTCGCGTAGTTCTCCTCATGCCTTCTTAGTTTCCTGGAAATGTAAGCAATCACTCGTCCGTCTTGCATCAAGACTCCGTCTAACCCTTCCTTGGATGCGTCAGTGCATACCAAGAAGTCTGCATCCATGTCAGGGACCTTTAGTATCGACGATGTTGTCAACAACTCTTTAAGCCTCCGAAACTCTTCCGCGCATTTCTCTGTCCAAACAAACTTCTTGTTTTTCTTCTGCAATTCCGTGATCGAATTTTCTATCTTCGAAAAACCCTCGACAAACCATCGATAGTATCCCGCTAACCCATAAAACTACGCACTTCGGTGACATTAGTCGGCGCAGCCCATTCCATAATAGCCTCAACCTTGGATGGATCCACGATGATACCTTCGCCATAGATGACATGCCCTAAGTAGTGAATCCTCGATTGATAAAAATAGCATTTGGACAGCTTCCCATATAATTTGTGTTCTCGTAAACATTGTAGTACCAAGCACAAGTGCTCGTCATGCTCCTCCGTCGTCCGAGAGTAGATCCGAATATCGCCAATGAATACTTGGACGAACTTGTCCAAGTACTCGCGGAACACCCCGTTCATCAAACTCATGAATACCCCTGGGGCGTTTGTCAGTCCAAAAGGTAAAACAGTAAACTCATAGTGTCCAAATATCATCTTAAAAGCGGTCTTAGGGACGTCATCCTCCTTGATCCGTAACTGGTAATACCCTGATCGCAAATCGATCTTGGAGAACACCGTCTCACCCTTCAATTGATCGAACAGATCATCAATTCTTGGTAAGGGATATTGATTCTTGATCGTATCCTTGTTCAGTTGACGATAGTCAATGCAAAGCCTCCACGATCCATCCTTCTTTCAAATGAAAATAATCGGTGCACCCCATGGTGACACACTAGGGCGTATCAGTCCCAGGTCCAGCAACTCCTTCAGTTTCATTTTCAACTCTTGCAACTCCGGGGTCGACATCCGATAAGGTGTTCTTGCTATCGGTTTGGTCCCCGGTTTCAGGTCTATAGTAAACTGCAATTCTCTCTCTGGCGGCATCCCAGGCAATTCCTCTGGAAATACGTCCGCAAAATCCTTCACCACCGGAAGGTGTTCTAGACCTTCTGCCACTCCCTTTTCGTTTAGTGCAAGGATCGCATAAATCTTGCACCCCTTGCGCATACTCTTCCGTAACTGTAAGGAAGAGACGAACCTCAGGGATACTCCCTGGTTCCGTCCTACTATCACACGTCTCTGTCCTTCATCATCGACTAAGCTCAACCATTTCGTCTTACAGTTGAGTATCGCCTCATGCGATTCCAACCAATCCATGCCGATCACGACGTCATAAGATACTAAGATCGTGACGTACAAGTTGACCCTCGTGAAAAACTCTCCCAGGTTAAGGGCACAGCCCGTAACCTTTCCTCCAACCTTCTGGTTGGCTCCCGAAGCCATCTCTACGAAGCTAAACTCATCCTGTTCGACTGCCTTGACCTTAATCCTTTTTAGCGCCGCACCAGAAATGAAACTCTCAATAGCTCCTGGGTCTATCAAAATACTAAGGGTCTGGTCAGCAACAGTACCTGTCGTCTCAAGTATAGTTGACTGGTGCTCTGCCTAGCGGTTATTCACCGCTGCATGAATCCGATTGGCCTTGTCCATATCTCCCACGGTAGCGGGTCCGGCTGATCTGGACGCTCTGGGCCTCTCCACAGGACAGTCGCGCTGGTAGTGTGGCTCCCCACACATCCAACACCCCTTCTTCGGCCCAATAGTCCTGGTACTCGAAGTAGAAGATGACGGCCGACTGGCCTGGGAACCTGGTCTGTTCTGTTGAACAGGCCTAAACTTCTACTGCTGCGGGCGACATTGCTGCTGCTGCTGTGGTCCTCGATAAGGTGTTCTCTGTTGAGGCGGTGATCGTCGAAGTGTAGTGAACGTGGATCCCCTCTAGAATCCGCGATATCTCGACGTATGTCTCACTGGTGTCTGTTGCTGCGACGTACCAAATGAACCCTGCCCTGCAGGTCTCGATGGAGTCCTGGTCTAACCCCCGCTGATAAGCTCCTCCTCTGCTACGAGGACCTTTTGGACATCGTCGTGCAAGGTTTGAGGCATCAGAATCCTAACCTTTGCACGCAGGCTGTCGTTAAGTCCAAACACGAACCTGTTGACCTTGAGCTTCTCAGTGTTCAGGTGCGGAGCATACCGGAGCATCTCCATAAAACGTGCCTCGTACTCGGGCACCGTACGACCTCCCTGTCGTAATGCGTTGAAATCATTGAGCTGACGCTCAATGAATTCCTTTGAAAGATACCTCTCTCGAAACCGTTCCTCAAACAGTTCCCATGACACGTCCTCAATGGCCATGTTCAACTGCGGTAGGAGCGTCTTCCACCATAGAAGAGCGCTCCCCTTCAGTTGAAAGACCGCCATGCGGACCTTCATGTTGGAGGTATAATCGCGAAGTGCGAAGCACATCACCATATTCTCCAACCATGCCTCGGCGACTGCGCCATCCGGGGCACCCAAGAACTCAGGAAATTTCACCTTCTCGAGTTCATGGTGAATGCTACCAGTAACAACCGGTGCGCGCGGCGGAACCTCAGCAGGTGTCAGCGCCTTGGCCTCATCTCTGTCCAATCTGCTGATCAGCGCCTCGAAAATGCGCTGAAAGGATCTCATCATCCCCACGACATCGACAACTGCGATCTGCTCCTTTCCGAGAACCTGCTCGCCTCCCTGGGGGTTAGACCCCTCAAGCGTGGATGCTACTGGAGGCATCACGCCTCCTCCCCTAGCACCCCGTCGTCTACCTCCGCGGCATCCTCTAACCATGATTACCTGCACACACACAATCAACTCAATCAGCAATAGAATAATCAAATATAATCATGTCAACGAAAGCCGTAGCGAATCCCAAGTCGCGGGTCTAACCGGCTCTGATACCATATGTAATAACCTCCTCATTACGACAACAACTCTGAGCACAGGTGTAAGATTTTTTTTTTTTGTTTGTTTAAGGTGTGTGCGCGCGTGACGAAGTAACAACACACTTGACTCTACGTCGCCCCTCGACAACCAACAAGACGCAACCACGATGTTCAGCACAAGAAGACTGAAGGCACACAACGAGTAACTGCAACAATATACGACCATAGGCATAAGGCACACCACACAAACCTAAGACAAACTGGGGGTGCACAGTAAGAACACAGAGGGAAAAATCCATGGTGTTAGGGTTACTATTTCTGCACAGGAAAGCAGGGTGTTTACTCTTATGTCTTCTCGAAAGAAGATTAGACAGGCTCCTGGCCGACTTCTCAGGCAGAAACTAGTAGCCCGACCTAGAACAAGATGCAAGCAAGACGAACACAACAAGACAACCCCGACATATCATGGTGACAACAAGCAATAAATGCCCCTAGACAAAGGCGTACAACTAGCAGCTATAAGCAAAAACGACACCAGGTGTTAAGTATAGTACAGTAACAGATGGAAGAATCCAACAGTAGAGTTTACTATTTCTGCATAGAAAAGTAGGGCTTTTAGTCTTATGCCTTCTCGAAAGAAGATTAGACAGGCTCTTGGCCGACTGCTCAGGCAGAAACTAGTAATCTTCGACGGGTGTGTCGCAAGAGTGGAAACCCTGCCTTTAAAGGGCCCGAGACTCTTGATACGGCACTGGATTCTTTACACGAAATAATCACACATGTAGACATACATTCTAAGGCTACGAGGAGACGTATACATCCCGCCCGACACAAGCAGACCAAGCAATACAAATGATTACAACCGAGTACAATAATACTTAAAGAAACCACGACCCCTACGGAAAGAGAAATCCAAAAGAACTCTGACAGCAACCAACCAACATTAGAACGAGTCATTATCCACGACTCGACTATCATTATATTTCTAATCCATTGTTGCTTGTAAATACCGTTAGTTCACTAGCTACCAAATCTTCCCCTAAAGGAACGTAAAACAATTAATTTCGATTCCCCGATACTAATTTCTAAGGACTGAATGTACCCGGTTTTAAGGCCTTGCGTTTTATATGTTAACAAATTTGACAACAATCAACCACGTAACCATAAAGATAACCACAATGTCTCTCTTCTCAAAACCTATCATGTTATTACATTGCCTCACATTCAGACGATTATATAAATATCTAGATCTATGCGAGATATCCAGAACTGTTTCATTTAAACAATATAAAAAAAAGAAACTGTATCTAAGCTAATTTAATTCACTTCTTTCCATGACATTATCTTAACAATCATTACCATACCCTAGCATTAACTTAAATCAAAACATTACATTAAATTTCTCCCCTTCTTCATGATCCTCAAGAGTAATTAAAAACTAGCCTTACACTAGATATTGGTATAAATACCACATGCATTACATAATTGTTAAGTACACCATCGGTATCTGCATCCATAATGCCATCAGGAGTCGTCTAACTCTACTCAATATACATCTAAAAGCTAGAAATTAGAACCAAAATTTAATGCATAAACTGTCCATATAAACTTAATAAACTCAATATGCATAACTTTCCATATAAAGTCAATATGCATAAACTTTCCATATAAACTCAATAAACTCAATATGCATAACTGTCCATATAAAATCAATATGCACAAACGTTCCATATAAACTCAATATACATAAGCTTTCCTTTTAAGCTCACTCTCTCGATTCCCATTAGCACCCTAAGGTCAATGTCATTGTACTTTGCTTTCATAAGATAAATGTCACAGTTACTGTGGTAGCTTCCAAATAAATTATATCAATGATTTCTAAGGGGGCATACTAGAACATCAAATATTCCTTGAATTGAGCAGTAAATGTCCCTACAATTTCTTCAGTTATCATGTAATTATATGATTGAACTAGATGGCACCGCTTAATCCATTATTGTAGATTTTCTGTTCTCTGGCTGGTTGACAAACCATTAAAATCAAAAGGGAAACTCAACATGATTTTAATTGGGCACTCTTTGTTTTTGTGATTGGTCTCCTCCTGAGGCTACTTCAATTTTGTAGAAACGTGGAAATGGTTTTGTTTTAGGGATCGTCTTCACAGGTGTTTCAGGAAGCAAGTTCAACCAGTTTAGTTTAATTAGATGCAACAACATTCAGACTTCTTTAATCAATGCACTATACATAATTTTAAAATCTGATTACAAGATACGGCAACCAATTCCATTATGTCAGTTCTTAAAGAATTTATATTACAAGCTACTTCTAGTTTTGTGGTGTTGGTATTTAGGGTTGTTATAATTATTCCTTAACATTGTCATGCTGGTGTTTTGTAACCGGTTGCGAGAGACTCAGTGGTCGATTTTATTCTAGGTCGTGGCCATCCATTGCTATGACAATGTTTTAGTTTTGCTCAAAAACAAGCTTGAAGTCTAAAAACCTGGTGGGGGCGCCTTGCTGGATAGTAAAGGTGACAGTGAAACCCTGTTGGGCATGGTTCAACTTCTCACTCCCGTAAAGGCTGCAATGAAAGCTGTTGGCATGCGGTTATGGTTTCAGGTTACAGAAATAAAAACGCCCACGGAAATGAAGGCCCACGCGAAAAATAGCAGCGCCCACTGAAAACGCAGATGTGCCCTCTGAAATACGACTCACATGCAATCAACGCACCCGTTAATCAATGCACACTGTAATATCTTCCCAGGCTAAGAGAGGAACGAAATTCCCCATACGAACTGCCAGACTTTATCACGAAAATGACAGTAAATTCACAAGAGAATTCCAGCCAAGGAAGGAAAAAAAATGACAGTAAGATTTACAACGAATGACAGCCGGGGTAAAAACGAAATGATAGTAACTTTACAAACGAAGGCCAACCAAGGAAGAAAACGAAATGACAGTAAAATTTACAACGAATGGCAGCCACGGTAAAAATGAAATGATAGTAAATTTACAATGAAATGCCCACAAGGAAGAATTGCCCACATCAAATGAATTTGCCCACAGAACATAACAAAACGCCCATAAACAATGTAAAATGCACACAGTAAAATCATTTCCCCCAAAAACGTGTTACTATCATTAGCAACAGCCACGAAATACGAAAACGAAATTCCAGAATTCCAAATTCATTAATAATTTAACCAAACAAAATTCTCAGAACTACGTCGCCGTATGCAATCCAAACGAAATTGCCGACGGAGTTTTTCAGTGTCACAATTACAAGGACGAGTTGCCAGAAAAATATCACATTAACCCTTTACTGAAACGAAATCGCTGACAGAGCTTTTCAGTAACACAATACACAGTGAATTTTAGCCATAGGGGATGGAGGAGAAAAGAAAATTACAAGGATGGAGGATTACTCGAGGTGACACAGTAGAATTTTGCAGCACATTTAAAAACATGACAATCCGCTGGATGTAAGCAATTAAAGAACAACCATCTAGCCCAACGATAACCAACATCGATTGAATTTAAACATTCATTCATCTAGATTTCCATTACATAAGCAGATCTAATCATAACCTAATGCATTCTACTCTACTAAATGACGCACGTACCTTTTCCCTTTCGACCGCCTCGATTGATGTCCGCGCCTCGGTTGATGTCCCGCGCTCCTGGATGCTCCTTCTTGCTGACCATAGAGAGCTCACCGATACCTCCCAACCAATCGTTAGGGGTACTCTGCTTCCCCCTTAGTCCCCCAAGCCGCAAAGGGGCCACACAAGATCCAGAGATAAGACTAGCTTCTCAGCTCGCCTCCAAGGTGGAGCTGCCACTCCAATACAGCCGAGAAAAACCCAACTCCTCACAAGCAATCAGTCAAACCACAATACGGCAGCGTAACGTTACGCTAACCGTTCATCCTTTCTTCCCTCTTTTCCCCTTCTTTTATAGAAATTTGAGACCCACCTACTTTCCTAAATCATTATTAATTTAATTTTTAATGACAATCCTCTAAAAATTATCTGTCGTCCAAGTGTCACTCATCCCCCACGTTTCTCCAAAAATTAATTTCTTTTTAATAATTAAAAGACTCATTTCCCTCACCCCCCTTTAGTCGCTCCTAAAATTACTCCTAGGGTTCCTAGATCCCCTCTCATGCTTTTAATAAC
>ML795544.1:175947-187322 GCA_009831015.1 Picea engelmannii
CATTTACCGGACATGTCACCTCTAAAGAGAGGATGAGTTCCAGAGGCTACCTGGCCCTTTACAGGCTCTGCCTAAAGAAATAATAAGTAAACACTTAGAAGTCCTTCCCATACACTTGCTTCATGTGTTTAAAATGTGCAATAGGTTTATGTATTAAGTTCTTGGTTTTACTTTGCAAAGTTCATGTGTGAGGAAAGGTTCTTTGACATGATTAAATATGTGTTATAAAACAAAACACAGCAGTATATAATGCAGCAAATAACACATCAAAATCACAACACCCAAGATGATAAAGCAGTTCACCCACTTCAGGCTACATCTGCTGGACCAAACCTCCCAAACTAGGCTTGTCCTCTTGTATTAAAAATGCTCCAAAATGCTAATACAAGAATATGAATGTCTCAAAAGACAGAACTGACTGTAAATACAGAATCAGAAGATAGGAATTAGCTGAACATGCTTTTTCCCAAACATTAAACAGTGAAATTGTACCTTAGACAGTACTTTCCCCAAATGGCCCTAGTGGCCTTTTAATATTGTATGGAGAAATTCGTGGTGAAGATGACCTCAAATGGTTCTGAAACCTCTTCCATCAAATTCAGAAGGTCGAAAATAGCCAACCTAGGCTTTTGAATCACCAAAAATGGCTGAACATAGCCTCCAAACAGCTCCAGCACTGAAATGGCCCTGGTGGCCCTGAAAGCTTCCCTGAAGCAAAATCACCTGCAAATGACCTCATATGGCTCTGAAACCTACTCCATTGGCTCTAGAAGTTCGAAGAGACCCAAAATCCATCCAAAATTCGTGAAGAATGGTTTTCCCTAGCTCCAGTTATGCCAAAAACAAACTCCTCCTTCTTTTCCTAAAAAAACTCCACTAAATTAGGCTTAGCTGAAGTTAGTTTCGCTAAAAATAGCCAATTTGCCAATAAAGGCGGACTCCCGCTCCAAAAACGCGCCATATATAAATGTGGTCAAGTTAACGGTTAACATAACCGTGGCATATAATGTTGTGGCTGTATTAAACCACTTTAAAATTTCCGCTCCCGTTTTAAAAAGGTGAATATATAATAAACAATTGAACCATATATAAAATCTATCCCCCGCGCGCGATATAAATGTGGCATATGTAAACCATACAATATAACCGTGTTGTTAAAATGGTAACCACCGCGTGCCAGCATTCACATGGAACGGTCACATTTAATATAACAAAACTGTGGCATAATGGTAATAAAACCGCGCCATATAATGTAATGGTAAATGTATTAAACCACATTACATTCCCGCGCGAATATAATACGACGTGGTCATATATGCCAATGCAATGGAACCTCGCGTATATAATTGAAACCCCGCGCTAATATACACGGTCCTATGAGTGGTAAGTGTGACCGGGGGTCGGGGCCAAGCCCCGGCCCTCTACCCCCGCCGAATAATACCAATATAACTTTATATAGCTTTCAAACCATTTGACAAACAAGTAACACGCGGCGGTAATGTGGCTAGCAGAAATATGTTAAGGCGTAGCATGCGGGGAGGTCACCAGTTCGAATCCGGTTAACCCCAAAAATTTTGAACCCAAGACCAATTAGTGAAAATCGGGGTGCCACGTGACAGCCCCTGAGTGGGCCACGTGGCACCCTATTATTCGCCACAAAGATGCCACATGTCACAATTTAATTCGTCAAGCTGCCAACGAACCACGAACCGCCATGTCAGCACTGCCACTCAGCTGCCACGTCACCAGGCCACGCGAATGATGACGTCAGCATGTGCCACGTGTCACCCATCCAGTGGTGACACGTGTCACCTCCCAATAGGTCCAACTGTACGCTGAAAAATCCATAATTGCATGACACGTGTCATGCCCAGAAATTGCCACGTGTCCTGTATGGACACCTACGTCAGCACTGTACGGCCTGCCACGTGGCAGTACGGCCTGCCTAGTCAGCATAAAATTTTGCCTGTTTGGCTCGGCGAACAGACCTCAATAACTTCTCCATACGGACTCCGTTTGCGAAAATAAATATACCGCCGGAGTCAGGAGAACGAGACGGACGCAATGGCATTGTTTTCGTCGCATTTCGAGCACTTTGAAAATTGAGCATTTTTTAGACCCCTGGTCCAGATTCTGATCAGTGATACAAATTCTGCAAAGTAGGTATGCTTAATAGGAGGTGGACACTGGAGGTAGTAATCAATAACAGAGCAACATATCACGTCCTTTGAATTATCAGGCTCTTGTTCTAGCAAAGATGGTGGTTTGAGCACAAATGTGTGTGTGTGTCAAGTGGAGATGTGTTTATGAAGACACATTTCCTTGAACTATAGTTCAGAGGTAGGGAAAGTGCAATGTGGACCGCTTGTTGAGAAGACATTTGTTGAAGATTAAGTAATGTACTTCCTAGTGTATGTATCATTTGCATAGCATCAATTTGACTTTTTTCATGTTCTCTGTGTATTCTTCTGAATGCACTTGTCATAGATTTGTCAACCTTTGTCATGTACGAGGTACAATATGATGCCGCAACATATGCATTGAGGACATACTGTGCATTTGTATTTTCATTCCACATAATTGGCATGTCCTTGGAGAAACAATTGTTCCAAATATGTGAAAGTTTTCATTTAAGGAAAATTGTTGCTTGTTTAAGTGTAGATTGTATCACGTGGATGTACTCATCTTCTATTAGATTTAGTTCTTCCAAGAAGTCTTTGAACCTCATTAATTCATCAAAGTCTCATTTTTTCTAGAAATGTGAACAAATATTTTGATTTCTCAATGAGAACATTGTCCTCTAAACTAATTGGTTCTATGATTCTTGTTGTTCTCATTGGCGGCACAGGGAAGTTGTAACTGCAATGTGAATTCTTTCTTTCTTTACATCGTCTTGTATGGTAATGTCTATGAACTTTGGCAAGTTCTGGATCCAAATGGCATGTGTTGCATGTTATGTATTTGTCCAGAAATTGCTCAATTTGTGAGTTGTTGTCATTTCCATAGACTGGTGCACCCTCTATCCATAACAGTGTGTGGTCATGCTCACTCCCTCTATTTTGGAATTGAGTCACAAAATAGTAGTCTGATATTTTTTCGAAGAACGTTTCATCGTGACATATCAATTGCCTCAAAGCATTTACTTTATGTCTATAGTAACGAGTACATGTCACTAGTTCTTTTCTTATGAGGTAGTCAATGTCATAATTTTCCAATGTATCAGTTTGTTTTTTCCTTTTCATGTTCCTATATAATGTAGACACTGTAGTCACCAATGGACCCCAGTGATTCTCTGCACTCTTAAATGTGATGAAAGATGTTGGGGTCCCAATTGTCAGATCATTGCAAATATAGTTTTCTTGCTTTGTTGCAAGTAGTCAGAAGAGATGCAAATGTTTTTGAAATCTATGTATCCAATATCATATTTTAGGATTTTTTCTAGGTTTGCTTTGTACTTGACATCTCTGGCCAATAAATTTCTTCCTCGTATATGGCCTTTTCTTATTCTCACCCACATGCAAGAGAACACTTTCTCAATTATTAGGCGCATTGTTTTGAAAAACAAATTTGTTATGTGACAGGAGAAGTCATCGCTCGAATAAAGCAGTTCCCATCGAACTATTTTTTGGTAGTTGAATCATTCTGCGATGTCATTGGCACATGGATCTCCATAGAACAATGTTGGGAAGTTTCTTCCTCAACAATTTTTTCCTTGAATATTCCAAGTGGATGTTTCCCTTCAGCAGGTGCAATTTTGACAATCTTGTCTTGCAAGTCATGAATGCGTTGTGAGTCAGTGAATCCATGTATCAATTTTTCAGCAGGTCTTTCATTCTCCGATTCATCACTTGTATCAAATTCACTAGTAGTGTCAAAATTTTGTGCAGAGTTGTCATTTCCTTGTTCAAGAACATGGTTCCAGTTTTCATTTATACAAATGTCTTGTGCTTTGGACAAGGTCCTGGAACATAATTCTTTTAATGCTTTCATGACAATGTGCACACTCACTCTACATGTTTGGTATGCATTCTTTTACTGCAAATGTCTTTTGAGAGCTACAACAATTGTCATTGTTTCGCTCATGAATTTTGGCAGCGCTTTTTGCACAACATCTAGTTGAACAAACACGTTAATAATTGATCACATTGAGCCCATTTGGGGTCGTTTATAGCCCCATGATCTTATTTGTGCAAATGAAATTAGCAGAGACACAAGTCTCTCTTCAAGTTCTGTAAGTGTACTTACATCTTGTAGTGGTGTGTTACATCTTATTTTGTCAGGTGTTGCAAATTGTGGCAATTTTCCATTTTCAAGTGATCGTTTGCATGGAAGACAAATTTTGCTAGTGGAAAATGTTATATCATTTAGTGTCAAGTTGATGTATTCCTTTTGTAAGTCATGGGTGAAAGACTTATTATTTTTTGCAAATTCAATTCTTCGCAAAACACACATGCAATGGAAGGAGTGTCTTTAATTTGTTTCATATAGGTATGCTTTACATCTCTCTTTCCTAGACAAAGATGCATAACAAGTGTTTGTTGGTTTTCAATGCTAGCATTGCACGGTGTTGGATTTAGTTTACGATATGTGATTTTTCCCTCTCGGTCAGTATCATGACCATTGTGGGATATGTAACTGCACCTGTTTCTCTCACATATCTATTTTTTCAGCATGTGGTAGGTTAACTTATGGTTTCCACTCGAAACTAGTTTCACTTGTTGACAAGCCATGTTGAAGGTGGAATCAACATTTGTTATGAGCATTGCCTCCTCACCATCTGAATGGTTAAAACACTGATGTTCTTTTCCATTGGACATGTGATGTTTGTGTTTAGTAGGAAGTGTGTAAATGCACTCATTTTGTGCACGCACAATGTTTTTTAGGTTGTGATATGTGAGTTTGTGTTTCTTTGTCGAGCTCCCTTTCACCTCATGATGATCGGTTGTACAATTCGGAGGTATAGAAGGAAGTGCACCAATGTATTTATTTCTTTCACGTATGACCTTTTTCAAGTTGTGATAAGTTAGTCTATGTTTTTTATTTAAGCTCTCTATGACATGATGACAATTGGGATGAGTTTCATCTTGATTAGACAATATGTGACGCTTATGTAGATTCGATGTGATTTGGTTAGCATGGACAGTGGATCTTGAACTGGAATTATTTCTTATCAAAGGTTGATAATGGATCTGTGGCGTATCTGTTTTTGGCGATATGATGTCAATTGTTCGATCCTAGTTTGAATCAATACAGTAAAAATGGACAGTATCGTCTAAAAGGGTTGACCAGACCTGGATATTTACTCTAAATATGATAGATATCCATTATAAACAAAATTTCCTAACCTCTATATTTCCTTTCTCATATGGCATTGCCATGTTTACAAGATATTGTTACCAACTTCCAATTGTCGACATACTTTATATGAGATATGGTAGAAGATGTTGATGAAAGAAGTTAAATGTCTGTTGACTGCAACCTATAATTGCATTGCAAAAGGATTGCACAGTGTAAAGGCATAGTGAGTACACATCAAACTCTGTTGCTATCAAATAGAAAATTGCATTGAATAGACTATCTCCACAAGTAGATGTAATAGTTGTTGCTATGTGCAATCCATGAGAGTGTATATGATGCATAATTTGTTTCCAATGTGATTGAAGGTCTTTGCAGGTAAGGGGCAAGTAAATATCAGATCCTCCAAGATTTCATATGGATAATTTTTTATATACTAGTGGTTCATAATGACCACTTTGAGGATTGGCATCATGGAACTAGATGCAATATGGATCTCTAGATGGAGTTTTGTTGAATAGTAGATATCTTCTTTTTCTTGTTAATGACCAAATTCCAATTGATATATTCAGCCACTTAGCCAGCCACCATATACAAAACGTGTCTCCCCAAAGTCCTCTCTCATGTGGAGGCAAAGTTGCAGATGCAGACAACCACATCTTTGAAAGATATGTATTGACATCATGTATTCCATGCAATTGGAAAAGAAAATCAGATGCCAATTCGTATTGATATGACTCTAATTCCTCAACATTTCCATTTTCTAAACAGACCAAGAAATTATCTATCAATCCATTGCGCAACTCGGTCGAGGAATAATGGAAGTGCAATAGAACTTGAAATGCATCGAAGAGGCAATCTCCCGCAGTATACGAGAATGCATGTAATCTGAAAAGGGCATTGTTATGCAATACCTGAACGATGTTGTCATGTACAATGGAGTTTGTATCCATTTGATAACAATCAACATCTATTACTTGCTCCATCTTTTAAGTTATGATTTTCAAGATGTTTCTTAGCTATGTTTAGGTAATATGCAAATAGAAAAAAAAGATAATTATAAGTTCGAAGCTGCATACCAATTCTGCTATGTATCCTTCAACCTTTTTTGTTTCAAATCTAGTGCTCCATAGTTGCTATATCATATGACAAACAAACAAAGAAATAGTTATTTCTCAACCATACAGAATAGATAATGCAAATAAAACAATAGTATAAACTTGCTTAGTACAAAGACTAAGTATTTAAGACATAATTTTTGAACTTATTTTAGTTGTGCATCTTATAAGCATTTCGGTAGTCATTGTATATATATTTAAAATCATATTCATCATTTAATTTCATCCCCACTCTTCACAAATCAACACTAAACAGATCTGAAACGACTTGTTGATGTCTCCCACTTAGAACACTCACATAGATGGTCTGTGGGATAAACAAAAGGGGAAGAATTAGGCGTTCATGGACTTTTACCACAGGAATGGAACCAGCACATAGCACAACTTCTCAAGGTTTCAATTATATTACAAGATGAAGAAGATATTGTAAGATGTTTCGATTATCTTACAAGATGAAGAAGATATTCTAAGATTGGGCACTGGGGCACTCATCCTGAGACAGATCAGTCAACTTTCCATTTAGGTTACAAAGAATCATTTCTACAAGACGAGGTCTAGATGTGGAAATGGTGATGGAAGATGCTTTGGAAGACCCAAATTCCAGCATAAAACTAAGAGGTATATGTGGTTTGCCTCGGAGAATAAAATCTTTCCCTGTGATAATCTACAAAGTAGGGATGGCAAGGTCCTCGTAGATGCTTACTCCACAATGAAAACTCTTAATTCGTCTGACAAATCCCTATGCACTGCCATTTTACAAAGAGATATGGTATGATGTCTACGACATGAAATTGGGCATATGTGATTTGAAGGGGATAGCCTGGAAAATGCACTAAATGTATGGTTTCAGGAACAAAAAGTTGAGGAGAACATCCCATTTCATTTTTTGTATGTCAGTATGGCTATGACATAGGTGGGTTCTGTATCGAACATTGGCATGCCTACGCGTTGTTTGAGGACACTAGAGATAACTGAATGTGTAGACAACAAGGAGATTAACGTTCGGGCACCTCTTATTTCCGAAATGAATCTGAGACGTCGATCACTTTTTCAAATAGCGAACTAGGTGACCTTGCTACTTTAGTGCCCCTGCTAAAGTTTTATCATTCTGCCAAATTTTGGAATTCTTCTAACCATACTTAGACATAGCTCCAATTCGAGACTTCAAGAGTTTTTAAATGTGAACCATAAAAGTCTCCCGAAGTGACTTTCTCCCAGAGCCATTAACTTGTGCCTACTATTAATTAACTTGATATTACTTTAACCATCCTTATCAAGGACTTTGGGACTTCGGCTATTGGGCACTTCTAGAGTTTTCGAATGCAGAATTTGTACAACTCCCGGAGCAGTACGAGCCCGGAGTAGTACAGACACGTGTAATAATTTCAGGCTGGCCACCGTGTATGTGGGACCCCAAAAGACAATTAGCTAGACTAATTAAACGAAACTGAAAAAATAACCAAAGCTCGTCAGTGCAAAGGGTCCAGCATGTTGCAAACCATGACATCTGGTTAACCGTGTCTCATCTACACAAATAAAAACTATCTACGCAAGATATAAGGTCCTAAATCTGCCCACGTCTACAAGCCATTTGTCACATTACTAAGCTCTTTGTTACCTTATGCACTTCCATCTATCTTTACACCTTTGTCACTGGGCTCCGAGATGGAATCGTTTTTCTACCCTTTACGCCTACAGTTTATCCCTTTGGTAGACACAGGAAGTGAACATAATGGCTTGCAATGGCTGCACAAGAGAGTGATTTAGTACCATCCTTTAGTTGACAGAGCGGATTGTAATGTCTGCACAAGAGGGTAAACCAGCACCATCCCAGCGCCGAGTATGTGAAGATGTAAGGTATGATCTATGCAACAAAAATTCGTTTCAATTGTTTTAAGAAGTATTGAATGACATTGTACTAATTAAAACCTATGGATCCTTAGCCTAATCCTCCAGGATCCCTTTATTTTCTCGAACCTATTGATAATCCCCCTAATCCCGCGATTACACATCTTGTTTCTCACAAGTTTACTGATCTCCATCCCATAATCTACAAAGAAACGAGTGTTCAAACTCCACTTCCCACTAAGAATTTAATTTGCCAATAAAGGAGAAACAAGAACTAATGTGTGGACTCAGATCGTTTTGTGTTTTATGTTCATCCTCCACCGAGGATTTGCATTTCAGCTCCTGCAACCATTTTTTTATAACTTATCAAAATATGTCACTGATAAAGATGGATAAGGACCAACAATGATCTCGAATTTTCTTGCATATTTCTTAACTTTGCACCATACCTAGCCCTTCTATACCTAGCTGCAATTTTCTTCTACAAGAACATTTTGCAAAAGAGACAAGCTTTCTTGTTCAACACTTTTCGGGCATAGTAATACATTATTGTTTCTGTGATATCAGTAGTCACATTTAAGGATGTTCTGTAAGAGCATTTTCACTCAGTTATTATTTCTAGATTGTTTTATATTTATCATTCTGCCAAATTTTGGAATTCTTTTAACCATACTTAGACATGGAGCCAATTCGATACCTTGGGAGTGTTTTAAATGTGAAGTGTGAAAGTTTCCTGGAGTGACTTTCTCCTGGAGTCATTAACTTGTGCCTATTGTTAATTAACTTGAGATTACTTCAACCATCCTTATCAAGTACTGCAGGACTTCGACTATTCGACACTTTTGGAGTTTCCGATTGCAGAATTTGTACAACTCTTGAAGTATTACGGGCCGGAGTAGTACGAACACGTGCAATAAATGCAGGTTGGCCACCGTACATGTGGGACTCTGAAAGACAACTAGCTAGACTAATTTAATCAAACAAAAACAATAACCAAAGCTCGTCGATGCCAAGTGTCCACCATGATGCAATCCTTGACATGTAGTTAACCATGTCTCATCCACGCAAGAGATAAGGTCCTCAAATCTACCCACATATACAAGCCATTTTTCATCTTCCTAAGCTCTTCGTTACCTTATGCATTGTCATTTGTCTTTACACCTTTGTCAATGGGCTCTGATCTAGAATCATTTTTCTACCCTTTACACCTACAGTTTACCCCTTTGGTAAACACAGGCAGTGAACAGAATGACTTGTAATGGATGCATAAGAGGGTGATTTAGTACCATCCCTCAATTGACAAAGCGACTTGTAATGTCTGCACAAGAGGGTAAACTAGCACCACCCCAGAGCCGAGTATGTGAAGATGTAAGGTATGATCTATGCAACAAAAATTCTCGTCAATTGTTTTAAGAGGTATTGAATAGTATTGTACTAGTTAAAACCTATGGACCCTTAGCCTAATCCTCCAGGATCCCTTGATTTTCCTGAACCTATTGATAATCCCCCTAATCCTGCGATTACACATCTTGTTTCTCACAAGTCTATTGATCCACATCCCATAATCTACAAAGAAACTAGTGTTCAAACTCCACTGCCCACTAAGAATTTAATTTGCCCTTTTATCTTCATTGTCCACCCAAGATTCACATTTCAGGTCTTGCAACTTTATTTTTATAACCTACTGAAATATGTCATTGATAAAGATGGGTAAGGACTGACAATGTTGTCGAATTTTCTTGCATCCTGCTTAACTTTGTACCATACTTAATCCTTATATACCTAGCTACAGTTTCCATCTACACGAACATTTTTCAAAGGCGACAAGCTTTCTTGTTCAACACTTTTTCGGGGATAGCAACACATTCCTATTTCTTTGATCCCAGTAGTCACATTTAAGGATGTTATGTAAGAGCATTTTCACTCAGGTATTATTTCTAGATTTTTTATTTATTTATTTTGATTTTCAGCACCTCCTAGTATTGAACATTCCTACCTGCAAACTGTAAATAGTAAACAACAAACAATGAATAGGAATGAAACCATGGTACTGAAACTTACTCGTGAATGGTGAGCGACATAATCACAGGTCCAATTGTGGGTGCAGAATCTCAACCCTGCAAACTGCAGCAACAGGTCCAACTGTGGATGCAGGACCTCAACCTTGCAAAGTTGAAGCAAACAAGGGTGGATGATTTCAACCCTGCAAAGTGAAAGAACAGGTCGAATTGTGGGTGCAGGACTTCAACCTTGCAAAGTTGAAGAAAAGAAGAGAAAGCAACAAACAACAAACCAGTGAGTAAGCACCAAGAGGTCCAACTGCAGCTGCAGGACTTCAACTTTGCAAAGTTGAAGCAAACAACAATAAGCAACATGCAGCGAACCAACGAACCAGCGAGCAAGCAACAACGAATGAACCAGTAGTGTCGGTGGACAACAATATTGCCCAAATTAACTGCATACAAGATTGTATCAAAAAATTGGAGAAAAATGTATTGTGACAAGCATGTTAAGTAAACATTTAAGGTTGTGCCCTGTTAAGTAAACATTTAAGGATGTAAGAATTGTTAAGGGCCTCGCCCTATGTAAACATTTAAAAAAGAATGCATTGTGTCAGGAATGCATTATATCTTACGTGTTTAAGTACTTAGAATCTATTCCCCAATGAAATAATGACATATAAGGTTTTTTTTATTATATAAAAATAATATTTTTAATTCAATAATTCAAACAATAAAGATTATGCAAAAATTTACCGGCCATACATCAGTTCAAATATCACATGGTCATTTAACTCTAGGTTTAATACCTCCGGGGCTTGATATTTCAACCCTAACGAAATGCCAACCCTCAAATCACTGCATGACACAAAAAGATTTTGATATTCAGGCATGCAGGGAAGCTTCATCATATTGATTCTGTTGACTTACAATCCATAAGCATGCATTCAAATAGCGATTCCCGGATTTTTCTTTGAAAACTGGTGAAAGTTCACGAAACAGAAATCCTTCCTGATACAACTGTACACCTAAATAGAAACAACTCCCATTATTAGAGATGCTTCGTACCGAAAATATGACATATACTTCCGACCACGACTTTCTTATACCGAAA
>ML795545.1:0-11094 GCA_009831015.1 Picea engelmannii
AAATAAAATAAAACCAGGAAATCAAACAAATACTCCATATTCATAAAATACAAGTATTCTTCTACAACCAGATGTAAAATACAATCTATGTATTGTATTGAGAAATAATGTGTATTGTAGAAATTTTCGTAATTATAGTAAGTTGCATGCTTGATCAAAGTATTGGATCGAATTCACTCTTTCATTCGAATATCTAAGTGGGTTTCCATGGTGAAGGATTCAAATAACAAATAATATATTTCTTATTGAATAGGCTATATTGATTTTTATGGTTGATTTTATGGATTAATACTTTTTATTTTCATACATTTAACGAGGATTCATATAACCCTATAAAAAAAAAGTAATGGGTAATATTAATCTATAAATTAATGTAATATTGTATATTATTGACACATTTATGAAAATATATTAAAAGTAATGACGAAGAAGAAAATATGTATGATGTTAAAACACATAATGACATTGTAGAATAACCTCATTCCTCAAATGTTATATATAAATATGCAAGTATATTCATTTAATCACACCGTGTATAATTATTATGAAGCTCGATGATTTTAAATTAGTAAGTGAATATTGAATCAATACATATAAAGTAGTCTAATAATTAATTAGCATGGTTGAGAATTAATAAGGTGCATGAGTATAACCTAGATGAGGCGAATGAGAAGAATGTCTCATATGATCTCATCATGGTTCCTCATCAATGGGCAGTTAATGGCATTATCTTGATTTTTAGTTAAGATGTAGATCATAAATTTATTGCTTGACATTCAACATTCACATAATGTTAATCCATGTATCTATCATATCGACATTATGTAACTCTTTGTTTTAAGGGCCTAGTTATTCTAATGACTCTCAAGTAATTATGAGATGAAAGTGTTAATACTCTTAAATGATTTACATGGTTCAATGTAGATAATTTAAATATATATTTTTAAATATACTAATTAATGTTTTATTATAATAAACACATATATGATTGATGAGGCTCATAATGAATTATTCATATTTATTTGGCATTGTATTTTTTCTCTTTTTGTAGGATAGTGGCGAAGATTGAGTGTAAAGTTGGAGATGGAGAGAGGACTCTGTTAGGGTTTCCACAGGTGAATGGAAACCTAGCAAGTGAGATAGGGTTTCCATAGTTTTCTTTTGGTAGGATAGAAAAATGTGTATTGGTACTCACGATCATGGCCCAACCTTCTCTCCTTAAGAGGATTTCTTAAGAGCATAGCTTTCTCCCCCGGTCAAGTTCATACTACAAAAAGGTTCAACTCATAGAGGAACAAATGGGAAAAGTGGACAATCAAAACAAGAAAATAGTTATAACTCTCTTTTTAGTTGACCACTCATGGATTTCTTCAGGCAGTTGAGCTCATAAGATTCTCCTTCATTCTTTGTCGTCTCTGAGTATTAGGGTCGGTGGGATAGAAAAATGTGTATTGGTACTCACGACCATGGGCCAACCTCCTCTCCTTAAGAGGCTTTATTAAGAGCATAGTTTTCTCCCTCGGTCAAGTTCATACTATGAAAGGGTTCAACTCATAGAGGAACAAATGGGAAAAGTGGACGATCAAAACAAGCCAATAGTTATATCTCTCTTTTTAGTTGACCACTCGTGGATTTCTTCAGGCAGTTGAGCTCATAAGATTCTCCTTCATTATTTGTCGTCTCTAAGTATTAGGGTTGGTGGAGACTGTATTTGTCTATTTGAAATTGTTATACATCCCACTCAAACTTTGCATGGCTACAAAATCACTAGGGTTTCCCATGATGGAAATAATGAGATTATGAAAGTAGCTAAGGATTCCATCTTCAACCCACAAGTTTCTAGGGTTCCTATAGGTAATTGGGGCTTCCCACAAGTAGATAGAGTTGCATGCACGATTTCTCTCATGCCTTCACGATGTTGGATTTCCCTAGAAAAATCCATGATCTAAGAAAGAGATTCCCATGAATACAACTTGAACTACACTATATGTACCAATAAATGTTTCTTTAGGTGTTTGAGCTCATGAAATTCTCCTTCATTTTTTGACATCTCTGAAAAATTAGGGTTGACAGAGACCATAGTTGTCCATTTGAATTTGTTGTCCATTCCACTCACAGTTTGCATTAAGGATGTTCAATTTTTTGTGTTGAAATAGAACATTTAGATTAATAAATACTTGTTAAATAAGTCAAGGGATACTTCATCTTAGTTTGATGCATGACACATGATGAATGTAGTTTGCATGCTCTTGGGAGATTTATTTTGCAGAAGTAATGGATTATATGCTTCAATTGGTTGATTACTCTGAGGACACGGTCTCAAAAGAGGACATTTTTATCTCCTATGGGCCTCCTGATATCAAGGTATCTAGAGCCATGCGGTTTTAGGGCCTGTCCTACAAGTGGAGTCTAGCTGGAAAGTAGAGGTCCCTTCAGGCTATTCCCTAGTGGCCACATTATAAAAGGGTGATGGTGTTCATGTGATTGCAATCAATAAGGATGTGGAAAGGAGTAATGGGGGTGTCAGTGGATTCAAGATGTAGTTTTCATCAGAACTATCCATTTTTCGGGAGGATCGGGTTGGATGTGGCATTTTGTTGGACTAGAATGATACAGGGTTAGGGTTCATTGGTGTGAATTTGTAGTTACAAGATATGAAGGGTAGTGGGTTTATTCATGCAGTGGATTAGCAAGGGAAGAATAAGTAGAAAGTTATTAAATCTCAACAAGGTGGTATTTCTTTGGTTGTTGGCAAAGATATTCAGGTCAAGCAAATAAAATTTTTAGTAGGGAACACTTCAGTGGGAAAATTCCTTGGTTGTAGAGTTTCCATGGAGATTTTGAATGAATGGATTCACCTAGAGTGGGATCCTATTCTGGGCTACGGCTTGATGTTGCATTTTCTCGCAAAAGGTTGGCTCAAGTTTATATTTAGGTGACTAGGATGCACTAAATATTCTAAAAGGTAAATAGTTTATGGACAAGGCTTACATGTCCATCAAACCCTAACATCCTTGTTTTAATGCAAAGGAGGAATTATATGCTAGTACTCCGAACTAGGTAAAATTATTGAGTTTTCCTTTGGAGGTGTCGTTCGAGAGTTCTTTGCGAGCTATTGGTGACACCTTGGGAAAGTTCATTATGTTGGATGTCATTTTGAAATCATGTAATGGACGATCTATTTCTTGGATTCTAGTAGAAATTGATGTTAGTCAAAGCTTGTTTGAATCAATGGAGTTGGTGGTTGGTGATAAATCATACACAAAACCCTAGATTATGTGAATTTCCCTTTTCATTATGCGAGATGTCATTGATATGGCCATGTTCTTCGTGACTGTGACAAGTATTTTACGTGAAATTATTGGGTAAAAAAAGAGGACAATTATAATAAGGGGGAGGATCGGGTTGTTCTTCTGGAAGTAGTTCCTCATTTTTTTTTTTGATTCAATGCACCAAATTGAGGGTGAATCTATGGGGGATGAGAGAACACTGGATGGTGACAAGGAAGTGACTTCAACATATATGGGTTTTATGGTTAGAAACATTTATATTCCCTTAATTTTTGGCTCTAATCAAATGGATACATAAAATACAAAGCCCTAGTATGTCTGAGGTTTTTCAACTTCTCTCTTTCTCAACTAAAAAACATGGATATTCTCTAGAGTTTGGCCACTTTGTGCCCTCTAGGTAAGTATACTTTAATTACTTCCTCACTCTCTAATAAGAGTTATGTTGATCGTTTAGTTTTAGGGGAATTTTTCTATTATTCATTGTCAGGATAAAGTCAAGGGGGTAAGGGATACTTTTTCCAAAATTGTCGAGCCGAAAGTTGGACTGGTTGGAGGGGGTGGTGTTTCTATTAACCTTTCCTAAGACTCAAACCCTTTGTTGGATAGGGGGGGTAACCCTATTGAGAGACTTGTTCCTAGGCTCCATTCTCCTTATAAACAAGAAGGTGGAAATTACGACCTAAGACCTCATACTCCCTCTCAGGATTCTCTAGTTTCTTGGAGGTTTGGATTATATATTAAAAAGAAACATAGGGGTAAAAAGGCTAGAAAAAAATCTTATATGAAGCATGCATAAGAGACAACAGTTAAATAATTTATCCAAGCAAGCCAGAGATTTATTATTGGGGTTCTTGGAGTAGGTATAACCCATGGTGGGGTTTAACCATGTTGATCCTTTCCATTAATATTCATGGCTTGGGGGTCCAGGAAAAAAAATTGTCCCTCGAATTCTTGGTGGAAGTAGATAAGCCTGAGGTGGTTTTTATTCAGGAAACTATGGGAAAAGGGGATACTTTAGTTAAGAATATAAATATTTCCTTTGTAGGATAGGAATTATTAGCTCTGAATACAAAAATGTTTTCTAGTGGCCTCATTAATGGCTAGAGTTAGAACACTTCATTAAACAACTCCTTTGTTGTGTGTTCAAGTCTCTACATAGAGTTTTTTAGCAAGAGTATTGGATTGGAATTGACCTTGATCAATGTGTATGGACCTTACGAGGTAAAACAAACTTTATGGACTGATTTTTTATCTTCACAATGGATAAAGGTTGAAATTTTGATTGTAGTGGGGGATCTAAATCTCACTCTTAATAGAGGTGAAATTTGAGGTACCTCTACAAGATATGATACGTTGGTAGATTTATTTCTTGAAAATTTTGAGAGAGTAGGTTGGATTGATATTAAACCTATTGAGTTGAGTCCTACTTTTTCAAATAACATATCATGTGTGGAAGGAGTTTCCAAGCGTTTGGATGGGTTTTTTTGTAAATCATGCATTGTTGGAAAAGGTTGAAAGGTACAAGCCATAAGTTGATTCCTCCCAATGTTTGGATCACTTCCCAATTATGTTGGAATTAGGTCATGGCACCTCAAGTCTTGGGGCCCCTTTCAAACATAATCCTAGTTGGTTTAGTGAACGAGAGTTTTAGGATTTGGTGAAATCCTCTTGGAAGCACTATGATGGTAATTTGGATGATTCTTCTTGTTCTCAGTTTACTAGCTCATTAAAATTAGTGAAAGAGAAAGTTGCATTTTGGGCATGGGAGAGTTATAGGGCTAGGGATAGGTATTTGAAGGATTGTGACGCACCCATCACCAATGAACTCAAAGATTTGCTTGGATACCAAATTTTCATGTACCCATCGACCCAAATACCTGAAAATTCGCCTTCTTGGGAAAATTTGAACTTATGTTGCCATTATTTAAATCAAGAAGCATGAAACCAATGCATGAAATTAAAAATATCATGTTAGACCATAAAAGAAATGAATAACAGGCTATGCATAACATTGACAACTAGCACACACAATATAAACACATATCAGAGAGAAATAATACACAACGGATTATAAATTGCACAGAAAACATAAAGAGCACTTATCTTTAAATAACCATTCACCAATTGGCTACAGACATCAGACATTCGACCTAACCGTGGACAATGTTTTTCTAGATCTCAATAGCATGTCACCCCCAAGTCAGGGCTATGAGTCCACAAGGACGCATCTTAGGTCGACTGTAACACACACAACTAGATATCAAGATCTCATGGTTTTCCCAACTACACAGAAATCCTAGTTTACCAACTCTCTTCCCATTTATCTCTGTAATTCAGTCCCTCAAGTTGTTCCACTTATTTTCTAGGGCTCTAGTGCTACTTGTAAGGAAATATCAATGATGAAAACTCCAAGGATTCTTAGTTGTGGACAGTTCTTACTCAATTGTCATCATTCTCATGCACACATGCATCCATTCCTTCCTAGAATAATCAATAATTCCTTAAAACCAACCATCAATGGCTCTTTTCTTCCCATAATTCATATCCCATACCTAGGCTAAGAGAAGGAATGAATAACAATGATTGAGGAACGAGTATCAATGAAAAATGATTGATTAACCAAATGAATTAGAAACCCCCAAACAACCCAAAAGAATATTTTATATAATTACATGCAATAAAGAACCACATGGCATTCCCCAAGAAGTTCAGGTAACCACCCTCCCCCAACTAAAACCAAGATGGGTAAATAAAACATAATAAGAGACTTATCCCCTTTATCCCCATATCTCATGGAATCATAGCCCCCAATCTCTGTCCTTCTCCATCTTGCAGCCAACAATGTATTTTATTAATATACTTAAAGTATTACATTTCTAAGAACTCAAACCTTTCAACTTTATAGGAACTCCAACCTTTCATCATTAAACAAAACACATTATTAATCCGGGGACTCAAAACTAGGGTATTACAAGGATGTTGAACATAATCTGGATAGTTTTTTTAAAGAAATTTTGAATGGTTATTCAATTCATAAGAAATAAATAGTATCAAAATTATGGAATCCAAAAAATGTAAGCTTTTGCTAGACAAATAGAATGATTCGTGAATAAAAAGTAGGGCCATTTGGCTCGACTAAGGGGATTATAATACCAAAATTTTCCATAATTATGCCAGGTTTAGGAAAAGTCAGAATACCATCTAGGAACTGTTTAATCAAGAAGTATATAAGGTTCAAGGTTTTTAGGAGTTGGCACACCAAGTGGCGAAATACTTCAACAATATTTTTAAGGAACCTGAGAGGGAAAACATAGAAGAAACTGTTAGAGTGGTTGCTTGTTGTTTTAAATACTTTTCAAAAGGATAAAATTCTTATCCCGAATGGGTGGACTGGTGAATTGTATTTGGACTTCTTTGAGTTGATTAGGGAAGATTTATTAAGGGTATTTGAAGAGGTTAGACTTTTGAGGAAGATTCCTGGGAGCATCACCCACCTTTATATCCCTTATCTCCAAGTTTGATCATCCATAGAACATTGATGGTTTTAGGCCAATATCATTATGTAGTTATGTGTAAAAAAATATTTCTAAGATCATTGTGACTTAATCCCATTCTCTCTAGGTTTATCTCCCTTGATAAGTTTGGATTTCATTAGGGGAGGTAGATTCATGAAGCCATAATATTTTCTTAGGAGGGTCTCCACACTACTAATATCTCTCATTATCCTACTACAATTAACGAGTTGGACCTATCCAAGGCTTATGATATGGACTCCTAGTTGTATCTTCATCTTTTGTTGATTCATTTAGGGCTTTCTTTTCCATTGGTAAAATGGATTATAGGGTGTGTATCATGTACTCTCTTTTTTGTATATATAAATGGGTCTACCTCTTATTTCTTTAATCATTTCAGAGGGTTCAGGTAGGGATTCCCTCTGCCCCATTCCTCTTTCTATTGGTGGTAGAAGGACTTAGTAGGTTGATTAAGGAGGCTAAGATATAAAGGCAATTTTCATGCATTAAGGTAGGGATGAGTGAATCATTAATGCATCTCATTTTTTTATGATGTACTTATTTTATGTTTAGGTAATAATGGTGAAATCCACGTTTTCAAGGATAGTTTACAACACTATTGTGCTACTATTAGTATGGATATTAATCATAATAAATCTACTTTGTTCACCTATAGATTGGATGACACTCAAAATAATAGGATGGAAATAATATTTCCTTTCCAACATCTTGATATTAATGAAGGGGTAAAATACATTGGTTTCACTCTAAAACCAAACAATTATGGTAAAGTCGATTGGGGATGGTTTTTAAAAATGATAAAAAAATCACATTTCTTTCTTCTACAATAGGTGGCTCTTTAGGGAGGTAGGTTAGTTCTTGTAAAATATATATTAGAGAAAATTCCAATCTTCTAGCACACTTTATACCACATCCCGGGGGGGTTTGGAAACTATCAGGAAATGTTGTTTTAATTTTTATGGAAAGGAAACATTGAGTATAAGGGATCTCACTTGACCATATGGAATTTGATAGCTACACCCAAATATTAGGGGGGATGGGGGATCATAGATATTCACTTGTTTGGTGGTTCCTTAGCTGCAAAGTCCCTGTAAGGAAATAAACACCCACACTTAAACAACCAGGAAAGAGAAGATAGATTTAAGCAGAAAATAAATGAAAAACACACAATACACAAAGATTTTACCCTGGAAACCCAACTGGGAAAACCAACATCCCTTGAGCATATTTATCTCTTGTTTTCTTATTCATTCATCAAATAAAGAATTACATAACTAACCTTGGTCTATAACTAAAACACAATCACCATCATACTCTCTTGCTATACAAAAGAACAACCTTGCAACCAATTCAGATTGCATCTACATGATTAGCAACACTAATATCAAGATCAACTTAATAAAATTATAATGTGCCTTATTTATAGGATTTAAATCATGTAAAACCCTAAATCATGGCACCCAAAAAATCTTACATATCCCCGGAAATGATTGGTTGCAATACTGTGAATCTCAGGATTCTGTTACAATCGACTACCAATCATTTTACCAACCGACCTCCAATCTATTTTTAGTTGGTTGTCACTTGACCTCCTGTTGGTTGACCTTTAAACTTCCTGATGATCACTTTGACTTCTCGGTCGATCACTTCAAATTTTCAATTGATCACTTTGACCTTGACTTATCAACTTGACTTGACTCGTCAGTTGACTGATCACCTAGTCGATCCACCTCGACTATACAGTTGATTGACTATTCTTTCACTGCAAAGAATATAACAACCCAACATTCTCCCACTTGTTGTATTCTTTGTTGATACAAGAGAACCTGACATATATTCATAGACCCAAGTCCGTAATTCCCATTGCCTCTCTACACCAATAGAACTTCACAACACTCACAAACTTGGTCAAAGAGTGTTGACCAAAATTTGGTCATCTATATTTTTCTGCTCTTGGGTTCACAAAATCATTGATATAAAAATAAGACATTTTTTGAACTTTTATAAGTTCACTCTGCAACCCTCGATCTCAGCTTCGTCATGCACTTTTCAGATCGAAAATTTGTTTCCACATGCCTAAGTTATTCAAGATCTGGTCTAAAGTTTCGAAGGAGATATTATGAAGATTTCTTCCAAGTATCATGTTCTCCTCTCCATTTTCTAATTTTGAAGTACACTCATCACTTATCTCCCTCACCTTCCATCTCCACACTTAACCATTTTTCTCTTTTCACCACTCTTCTCCATATGCTCCACTAGTCTCTACACTAAGACGTTTTTGGGACTCTTCCTTCATCTCCTCATCATGTTCATAAGTTGGCGGGTTGGCAGACCTTCATATCCATCCAATTTCCCATGTCATTAGTGCACTGCTACACTACACTTAACCATTTTCTCAACTTCATGGGTGCGTGGGTTCAATCCCTCATCCTCCAAGTTCTGTGATCTCCACTTTGCACCCAAACTTTAGTGATCTACATTTTGAACCATCAATTTTGTCGCAGGTTTCGAGCCCCTAAAGTATTTTATCCTTTATACATGCAAGTCTGTCCAAATGCCTTTCAACACTTAACATATTTTTGATCATCCATAACTGTTGGTTTGTGGGTTCCCGTGTTCATAAAAATATCCATATTCAAACTCGCTCTCGTCCAACCGAACGCCCTTCTATAATTAGTTTCTTTGGATCAATCATCCCACTGCAAGTTCGTAGGTTGGAGGGTTCATGAAAATTTCATGGTTAACTTTACTCGCCTTCCTTCCCTCACCCCCACGAACTCGCAAACCCTCCAACCCGCCTCTACCTCATCCCCTCTTGTCCCATCTCACAAAGCTATTCCAAGGCATGAAAACCAACAAATGCGAATGACACATGGAGATGATGTGGACCATTCCCATGATGACATGTGGGCGTGACTCATTAATGACATGGCATGAGGTGGCCTTGTTGGAAATATTGTCATTGATGGAAAAGCATGAGGCAAAGGAAGAAGAAGAGTTGTCATGTAAGAAAATTAGTGTATGGTTGAGTTTTGGATGGGCGCGTATGATCACTAAAGAGGGTCATCGACAGCCGTCAGATCTGAAGAAGCTGCGAGGGAGATAATCCATCGGGAGATCGGAGTTCTCAAGGTCGTGAGAACCGGGACACTGAAAGTCTTGAAATCCCGACATAATTGGGACCGTCCATTTGGAAGGACGCGTGGCAGCGATCGGGCGCCACCGGGAGAAAGGCTTCATTGGAGAATCGGGAATCGGAGTTTCACGAGTCCCGTGAACAATTGCATCACACATCTCGAAATCGCGATACGCGATTTCCCGATAAGGCAGATAGCATGTGGGCCACCATGGAGGAGAGGTGGCAGGTCAAAGGCCAGGAGCCGTCGGAGGACCAGCGTATTGGGAATCGGCAAATCGATATTCCCGTGGACGAAGGATCAGGGAAATCCCTAGAGGAAACCCCGACGCAGAATCTCAACCGTCCATTCAGTGGGACGCGTGTCAGGAGTACGGAGGAAGTCGGGGATCGGCATATCGTGGGTCAAAGGGGCGTATGCACATTGACATCGTAAACCCTGAAACCCCGATGAGAGGTATGGTGGTGGTCACGTGATAGAAGGTCACATGGACAATTGTGTAGTCGGAAGGGGTTAAAGCTCGGGAAAGGAGCACATCGGGAATCGGGATTTCTAAGAGAAAAGAACAATGAACACCAAGAATGCCGAAACCCGAAAGGCGGGCGTGGGTTTAATTCAAATTTTTTATGTGGGAACCATTTTCCCCGGAGCAATAAATATGGACCCAGAGCAATAGGGACTGGATGAGAGTTGTAAGGTTTTGACCCATGGTCTTAAGAAGGGGTCGATGCCCTTTTCTACAGAAGATCTGCAAGCAAAGTAGGGTTGTAAGGATTTTGATAGGTGGCAGGGGTCTTTTGCAGGATGTGGAGGCCATTTTCTGACTGTAGGGACATCTACAGGTTGTTGAGGTCATTTGTGTAGGCTGCAGGGAAGGTTTGAGGTGGGAGGAACCTCATTGTGGCAGTTGGGTGGAAGATCTACATTGACAGAGAGTTCTCTGGAGTGGGTTTAGCAACTATAAGAGCTGAGGCATCATCTCCAGGATACAAGTCTTAATAAGATGCCAGAATTGTCTCTTATAAAAGAAGATGATGGCCAGTGCATAGAACACATATGAATCCGGGTAAGTTATTATAGATCTGAACTGCTCTGCAACACATATTATTACAGATCAATACAAAAGGGGGAAGC
>ML795545.1:26846-44484 GCA_009831015.1 Picea engelmannii
CAATGCAACCATACTACTTATTTTCTTCCATGAGTGTCTTTCATTTATTCAACTTATGTTTTCGACAAGGATATGATCTCTTATCATTTACTCATTTAGTTGACTACTCCACCGAACATATTAAACACACATCCATTGATTGACCTTCATAGATATAGATCTCCAATCGAGTTAGTATCGACAAAGCCATGTACATTTACTTCCCTATTAGTTTCAGGTTTCCCTTGGTAACATATAACATAATATTTTGTGTCACACAAATACTTGAATACTCTCTTGACATCAGTCCAATTCTCTTTCCTAGGTGTCGACATGTATCTTCTCAATACTCCCACTGCATGATAAATTTATGGTCAAGTTCATACCATCACATTCATCAGACTACCAACAACACTAGCATAGAAAATATGTGCCATGTACTCTATTTATTCCTATGTCTTCAGACACTGTTCAATAGTTGTTTTTTCTCCCACAGTGTTTGGTACCTAGATCGGTTTAGAATCTTTCATGTTGAAACACTTCAAGATTATTTCAATGTACTTCCTCTACTTTAACCAAATATTTCTAACTACCCGACCTCTCTTTATCTCCATTCCCATAATTAAGTCTGTTGCACCAAGAAATTTTGTGTCGAACTTGGAGGATAATTGCTTCTTCACTTATTTATAACATCCATGTTGTTTCTGACCAACAACATGTCGTCGACATAAAAATATACATATATGAAACAATCGCCTTATTCCTTGGAATATACATAGTGATCAACCTTGCTTCTAACAAATCCCAAACTAAGGATGTATATGTCAAAATTTTGGTACCACATCCTTGGTGATTGCTTTATAACATAAAGGGATATTTTAAATTTTCACATCAGATCTTGTTTTCCCTTTACAACAAATCCTTCATGTTGTTCCATGTAGATTTATTCTTCCAATTCCCCATGTAGGAACAATATCTTTACATCCATTTTCTCTATTTCAAGATCAAATGTTGTAGCTAGAGACATTAGTACTCTAATGGAAGTTAATTTTGCAACAAGGGAAAAAATATCATCGAAGTCGACTCTCTCGACTTGGGAATATCCTTTCTCTACCAATCAAGCTTTGAATTTATTGACTTGACTTATTGCGTTTAAATTTTTCTAGAAAACCCACTTGATACCAATGGGTTTCCTTCCATTAGGTAGCTTTATCGAATCCCATGTCTCATTCTTGTGAAAGGATTCCATTTATTTGACCATGGCATCCTTCCATAGTTTACCCTCTGTCGATTCAATTGCCTCCCTATCCAACTTGGTCTCCTCATTAGTGGTAGATAACACAAATATGTAATGGAAATCAGGTGGACTATAAACTTCAACTATTTTTCTTACTTGTTTAGACATCCTTACAACTGAAGTTGGTTGTTCCACCTCTTCATCTGATTCACTTGACTCATCTAAATCATTTTCATCGTTCGTCAGTTCAAACATCAAGTTTTTTGGTTCTTTCTCCATTTGAACCTCTTCATACTTGGAAGTTCCTCCGACTTCCCTGAAGATCACATCTTGACTATACATTTGTTTCCTAAAGAACAAAAACCATAGTTTATATCCTTTCATTTCATCCTTGTAGCTGATGAAAATACACTTGAATGCCTTATTATCCAACTTATTAATCATTTCCTTGGGAACATTCACAAAAGTATCATAGCCAAATACTTTGAGATGTGAAATTGAAGGCTTCTTACCAAACCATACCTCATGTGGATTCATGTCAACTAGCGCTAATGAAAGAGACCTATTTACCAAATATTTTTCTATGTTGACTACTTCTGCCAAAAAAATTTGTGTGAGCCTGTCACCACTAAGCATGTTGCTTTCCTTATCCATAAATGTCATGTTCATTATTTCAAGAAATCCATTTTTATGTGGGGTATATGGTGTTTTATTTTGGAATGCTATGCCACACTGCTTGCAAAATTGCTCAAAATACTTTCCAAAGAATTCACCTTCACTATTAGTTATCAACATCTTGATCTTCTTATCTAACTGGTTTTCCACAAGAGATTTAAACTCTTTGAATTTCTCGAAAACCTATGAATTCTTCTTCACAAAATATATTCTTGTTTTCTTGGAAAAATCATCTATGAAGGAAAGATAATCTAGGGATCCACCAAGTGAAGGGACCAGTACAAGCCCAAACACGTCACTGTGTATCAATTCCATAATCCATTTTTCCCTTGTTTTTACAGATGAGAATCTAACCTAATTTTGTTTTCCATATATGCAATGTTCATAAAATTCAACTTCCAAATTACAATCAAGAAAACCTTCAACCATACCTTTGTTGTTCATAACTCGAAGTCTTTTTTCTCTAATATGTACCATCCTTTGGTGCCATAACATGGTCGGGTCAGCTTGACAAAGAACAGTCGAGTCGGTTTGTATCGACTTAGCCTGATTTGAGTCAAGTCAAGTGAAAGTCAAGTCGAAGTTAGGAACAACAGTGTTGTTGCATCCAATTGAGTCAACATTCCCTAGTAACTTGTATAAGATTCCAATATGAACTCCTTTCATTAATACCATCACTCCCTTAACCATTTTGCACACATCCTTATAAAATAAAGTGTGCATGACTGTATCATTCATTTTTTAGACAGATATCATATTTATTTCCAAAATCAGAATCTGTAGCACATCTAGAAGGGTCCTTCTCCTCCCATCTTACAGTATCTATCAAAATCTTCCTCTTCCAACAATTTAGTTGTCGATTCATCCCCCAAGAATACATCTCCCCCTTCATATCTCTCATACTCACAGAACCATTCTCTACGGGTTTCATGTGAAAGGATGCACTTGATTCAATCAACTGAAAATCATGATCTGATTGTGTACGGGTCAACACCAGATACACATCGCCTCCTTTATCTGAAGTAGTCTTTCTTTCAATCAATTGCTTCTCATTGGATCCAAAACTAATCTTATTCGTCTTCGATTTTCAGTCTCTCTTGTAGCACATATCTTGATCGCATTTCCAACATCTTCTCATTGAATAAACTAAGGATTTAGATCTATGATTTGATTTAGACTTTCTACCATAGAATTTTCCCTAATCTCTGTCGATCGGTTGACCTCTCACCATCAAGGCATATCTAGTTGATCCTTCCATATTATTCCATATCATTTCTTTTGATAGTAGATATGCAACCACATCTTCAAGCATTAATGTGGTTGAATTAATCCCTATAGCCACAATTAAGCTATCCCAAGAGTATGGAAAAGAACATAACAGGATAAGACATCCTCCTCCTTAGTGATTTTAATATCCATAGACAATAACTGGATTATTACAGTATTGAATGCATTTAGTTACTCTATTACTGAGATCCCATTACTCATCCTCAAAATATATAGTTTGTTCCAAAGGAACAACTTGTTTAGTAGGGATTTTGACTAGTACAAGCTTCCCAACTTGTCTCACAATTTATTTGTAGAGTCTTCACCTGAGACATTTAGCAACACTGAATCTGCAAGACAAAGTCAAATCATATTCCTTTCCCTTCTCTTGAGTTTCTCCCATTCTCCCCTCAACATACTCGTCAGAATTGTTCATGGGCTTATTGCTACCCCTTGTTCTCGATATACAAGAAGATCTTCAATTTTAACCTTCCAAAGCTCAAAATTCTAGCCATTAAATTTTTCAATCTCTATCCTCGAACTGTTTGCCATTATTTCAAGTACAACTTTAAAGACAACTGACTTTCATCTCCCACTGGACCTAGGTTTATCTCATGTCCAATATCTTCTCAAACTTGCTCTGATACGACTTGTAAAGAGAAAAAAATACACTCTACTACTACTTGTAACAAAATGAACTCAAATAGGTTATGATAACACTTGTAAGGAAATAAACACCCACACTAAACCAACTATGAAAGAGAATATAGATTTAAGCAGAAAATAAATGACAAACACATAGTACATAGATATTTTACCCTGGAAACCTGACTGGAAAAACCTACATTACATGAGTGTCTTACTCTCTTGTTGTYGTATTCATTCATTGAATAAAGAGTTACATGAATAACCTTGGTCTACACCTAAGACACAATCACCATCATAATCTCTTGTTATACACAAGAAAAAGCTTGAAGCCAATTCGACTTGCATCTACATGACCAACAACACTAACATGMAGACCAACTTAATACAGTTACTATACACTTTATTTATAGGATTTACAACATGCAAAACCCTAAATAATGGCACCCAAAAATGGTTACATATCCAAGTAGATGATTGGTTGCAATCTTGTAAATATTTGGATTATGTTAYAGTGGAATTACCAGTCAACTTCTCACTTGACCTCCAATCGGTCTTAAGTCAGTTGTCACTTGACCTCTTGTGGGATGAACTTTTGACTTCACGTCGATCACTTTGAGTTCGAYTTCTTGGTCGATAACTTTAACCTCAACTTAACCATAGAATTGGATTGACTTTTTGGTCGACTTATCACTTAGTTGATCCACCTCGATTAGACAATTGGATGGTTGTTCTTTCACTACAAAGAATATAACAATCCAACATTCCCTATGGAATTTACTTACAAAGGAAATTCTTTGGAGGAGGACCATAATACAGAAAAACATTGCACCAAATTCACTCTTGGACTCAATCAAAATGGGGAGGAAAAGTATCTGGAACATGTCAAATCAATGGAAATCCATGACATTAGCCTTCCCTCTAATTGGTAAGTACTTGGCTTGGAGGGTTGGAAATGGAGCATAGGTGATGATAGGTATTGATGCAATCATGGGATGTGGCCAAGAGGTATTTATTAATTAAAATCCAGTCTTAACTTTGTAGTATTTTGGGAAGTGCACACTAAATATGGTCAACAATCTGATTGAAACTACCATGTGGTCCCAAGGCTCGTTGTCAATGGAGGAATTAGGGATGAATGATGAGATGTGTCGAGGATGGGAGTCCTTTCTAAATGAACTTAGAATATCCCATATAAGGTTGAATGGGGATCCTCCCAAATTAGTATGGGTAATGAACAATATTGGGGGTGACTACATTGAAAATCTTGTCTATCTATCTCTACAATCCCTTGACCTTGCTGAGGTCAGATGGTGGTGGTCAAAATTGTACAAGGTTAAGGCTCCACCTAAAAGTATAATGTTCATGTAGTTGATTCTAAATAATATATTATTGACTTGGGAAATGCTTTAAAAGAGGAACAAGATTGGCCCTGGAAGGTGTTCATTGTGTAAAACAAATGAGGAGACTACCACCCATGTTTTCTTGTATTTTTCGTTCTCTATGTAGGTTTGGAAGGATTTGGAGACTTCACTAGGTTTTTAGGATTTGTGGCGTAAGAATATTGTGGATATGAATTTCCAAGAGTGGTTTATAAGAAAAGAGTTGAATCCTTTCAGGGAAGTTCCATTATTAGTCACTTGGGGAATTTGGCTAGCCTACAACTCTAGTTTATTTGAAGATAAACCAATCCCATATTTTCAAATCTCTGCCCAGGTATTGGATTTTTTATCAATTTACAAACCAAATGTGAGTATAAAGGAGAGAATGGTTGTGGGAGAAATTTCTATGGATAGGTCTTACGCTTGGAGTTTCTTCAATGGTGCCTATCAAGGGCCAAGACATATATGTAGTTTGGATTTTTTTTTATTTTTTTCAGATTCGTATTCCTTCACTACACAAACTAATCTAGGAAAAGGAACAAATAGTGTTGGGGAATTCAAGGCTTTAATTTTCCTTTTGAATTTTGCACTTAACAAAGGGATTCACAGGCTTTAGATTTTTGGGGACTCAACTCTCACTAAAAATTTGATGCAAGATCGTATTCATGTCCATAGTATTGGTTTATCCCCATTGGCTAAGCGTTTGAAGGAGATTTCAAGCAAATGAATTTTACTCTAAAGGAAGAAAATTAAATTGTAATGTATATTAGTCAAATTAAATGATGTCAAAGTAATTATCTTGAATACAATTGTTGATGAACGATGAATTATCAATGATTGGAACATTTGGATTATTGTTTCTATAATTTTTTCATTGTATTAAAAAAAATGCAACCATGCTCGTTAATAAAGAATTTACAATTTTGTGAATATTATTAAACATTAACATTCAAAATTATCGCTGAGGTTGGTCTGCGGTTTTTGGATGGAGGTGAGTAGGCACACTTGACCTCAATATTCTATTCCCACAAACTTGGTCTACAGCCCCACCCTTCCATATCCCTTTTCATGTTCCTCTCCCACCCCCTGCTCCTTTCCCGACCACCCGTTTTCTCCCTTTTTCGGTACCCCGAGCAAATTTTTCTCCTTTCCTGGCCTCCCTATCACGTGCCCTCTACCTTTCCACCTCCCCTCTGTCATCTTCTGTTGAATTTCCACACATTTTTTTTCCACTTCCCACTTTGAGGACAAGACCTGGCACAAAGGGCCTCTAGATGGAGCCTTCTGCAAAGGAAGTTGTGGACTATGAATGAAGCCCGCCACATGGACGAGCGTTCCCCTCCCATGAGGAGTTCCTACACAAGGTATATCACTCACTGCAACCATCACCTATACATTTTCAAGGGGGGCAGGACGTTCCTCTCTCGTGTGTGAAGGATGGGAGTCATGAAGAAAAAGGGCACCTAGTTTTCAGTCCGACAAAGAATTCTCCAACAAGTGCATCTCAAGATTAGATCAGATCCTCTGGCTATGAATGTTTAGAAAATTTCCTACCCTCTAGCCCACATAGTAGCTCGGTCCTCAAGCCTTCCACATCTCCTTCATGTCCCCTGAAGAATACCTCGAAAGGACCTACGAAGAAGACAAAGTTTATCCCAGAGAAAACAGGCTAGGTGAAGATGGTTTTCGGAGACAACCTGGATGTGGCAGACATTTCCAATTTACATGGAAATATGCTTGTGGGAAGTTTTATAAGAAAGGCACCAGGTCCTCAAGCGTTACTTTCTTGGTTAGAGAACAATTGGTATCTGGTCCTAGGATACACGTTGGATGCCCACATTCTTCCTAGAGGATGGAATTCATTTCTCTGCAACTAAACAACGGATAGAGATAAATTGTTGAGAGAAATGTGTTCATGGGGGATGTCAGGCCTGCTACTCAAGGCATGGATAGTTTATTTTGATCCATATCATGAACCTGTCTCCCAAATGAAGGTTTGGTATATCCTCCCAGGCCTCCTCCTGGCTTTTTGGACTAGAGATGCCTTGGAAGCAATTGGGGAAAAGCTAGGATATTTTGTGTATTTAGAACTTAACTGGGCCTCCAAACAAGACACATGTTGGGATTGGATACAACTTGAGGTAAACGTCAGAGAAGGACTAATTGGGAACTTAGACCTAGTCTTAGGGGACACCACCTAGCACCAAAAGATTGATTATTGGAGAATTCCTTTCATATTCCATGTGTTATCACTAAAATTTTGCCCACAACATTGCACACAAATGGTTACAGAAATACAACAATGCCAAAATCAATTAGTTCACATGCAACACCAAAATTCATTTAAAAAGAAAAAAACTATATAATTGGGAAAAAATTGACATGCGCAAACTCACTAAAGGAAGCGTGCGCACAGTGTGTAGGCAAACAAAGCCCGTAGAGTGCACAATGTGCCATATGCATGACTGTGTACAAGAAAATCCATGCGCTCCTATGAACGATGCATTTATGGTTCTTATCGCTCCCCCAACCACTTATGGATCAACTCCCAAGTTGATTTGACCTTCATATCTGAGAAAAATCCGAATGGGGGGCTGGTCAAGGACCAAAGGGTGCCCTAAAGGGCCCCTTGTTCACACTAAGAACCGATTGAATATTGCCTTGAAGAAATGGTATAAATGGAGGCCATGGGTGCAATAAGAAACTGATATCTTCATAGTATTGTTATGTTTCCTCAATTCTCCATTGAGAATCCTCTTTTCTCCTAGGAGCACTCTAGCATCATTACAATATGCAATTCCACTTACCTCTTGAGGGAATAGGCAGTTATTTTCTTCATCATTTTCCATTTTTCTTCCATTGTAAGAAGAGATCTCCATTAGGGAACTCAAGAGCCCTCCCAAGGAGTAAGAGGGGACCCATAAGTCCTCATTTTTTTTCTATGATGTTTTTCCAACTAATATAGTTATCCATTGGTGGCATAATCTTGGTCATTGGTTGATTGTTTATAGTTATAAAAGTTTCTTATGCATTCTAGTTTTTATTTCCTTAGTTGTTTTAGTTTGTTTACTTGTTTATTTCATGTGTTTGGCTTGTTTAATCCACTCACTAACCTGTGTCTTGTCTAGCAGACACAACTAGGCATGCAAGTGCCATTGTTTTTCTCACCCAAGTGATGAAACAGACACAACAGATTGGCGACCATACTGGGGATAGGTATCGAATTCCACCCTATTTGGGCTTAGAGAGCACTTATTTTTAATCTATTTGTCTTGCAGGTACTAAAACTGGCCCAGCCTTACCTGTCAAAAGCAAGATTTCGAGCTGGAGGAGTGGAATCTCACCCAAAAAAAATTCCCCCAACGCGTATCAGAATGTGCGCGGGTATTCCATCCCACAGACGTGCACTCAATGCACTATGCGCCCAAAAGGCTTATGTTCTCTTGACATTCTATGCACTGTGCACCCACTACGCCTCTGTCAGAACTGTAACTCACACACATTTCCAGAGTTTTGAAATTGTAAGGGTTTTTGTGATAATTTGAAGGCCCCTATGCTTCAATTTTTTTCTAATGCAAATTGTAAATGCACTCCACTTAGACTCCTTTCCCATATGAAAGGTTAGATAAACATAGGCACTTAGGGGGTAAAAAGGACCAAATATTCTCCTGCTTTCCTTTGGTTTTCACATGGATGGCTTGTTTGGTTTATAAAATTTAAGTTGATATAATTTCTATCACATATAAAAACACTTGCATTGGGACTAGGAATCAACTTTGATTATTGAGTATGCTCTTCTCTTGGACCATAGAGCGATCTTGAGAATCAGAAAGGTGGTTAAGGGGACATTTCATCTCTCGTAACAAAAATATTTAGGAGAGGACAAAGCCCCCCTAGGGCTCCTCTTAGTTTTATTTTGAAGTCATCTTAAAAGTTGTAAGGGCCCATACATGCCCACATGTTGCAAACTTAGTATAGTTTCTTGAAATTTCTTTCTTATTTTGCATCACTAGGAAAGTTTAAAGATCAAAGTAATGAGCCTATACATTCCCACATCCTTGCAATATAGGATAGTTTTTCAATCTTTCTTAGTGTAAACAACATTAGGGAGTCTAAAGGATTGGTAAGGACCCATATGTCCACATTCTAGTTCTTTAGGGATTTTAAAATTCCACACGTTTGTACCAATGACACTTAGTAAGATAGGTAAAAAAGATTTGTAAGGACCACAGGAAGTCCACATGTTGCAAATTCACACCTAACTTATTAAAATTTGGCACATTTTATCACTTGCTTACACTTTATCATTTTATCACTTGCTCACATAATTTCCATCTTGAATTGTGGAGGTTGAAGTAGGTTTTCTCCAAAATAATTATGAAACGTCCCACTATTTCTTGAAGAAATTATCCACACCCACTTAATTCAAACGAGATTGGTTCACACCCCCAATCTCTCATCCCACCACATCTAAAAAATTTCTAAAAACTCACTAAGTTTTCCTCCACAGGAGGTGCCAAAATAAAAAATTTAGTCTAGGTAGGATCTCGGGGGTTGGCATCCAAATAACCCCTCGTTATCAGGTTCTCACATTTTCAAACATTATAAGTTGACAAATAGGGAACTTTAAAATCCTCCAATTCAAGTGTTCCTACACCATAAGGAAGGGAGATACCCATTAAGGGTTGAAGGTGGATGCTTGATTGTTTTGTGCATCCCCCCTTGAGTCACCCAACTCTTGGAAGGGACCTAGCCCGTGACCCATTTCTGAGGCCAAAAATCTAAATGTCGCACTTTGACCGAGGTACCTAGTGACCAAATTTAGGACATATACCTAGATGGAAATTGTGGGTTGCAATTGTACCTTGATCAAATTTTGTGTGGCTATTGGGAAATATCGCCAACTCTTTCGGGATATCCACCCTATACCCCTCATTATAACTAATTGTTTCATCCTTCACTAGTTCCTCTTCTGGTGGCTTCAGACCCCATTGTTGAGTGATCTTGGAAGGTCCAATGTTGTTTGAGAGGAAGGATGATACGTCTTTTAGGACACGAGCATTGTTTTTTATTTGTTCCCCCACGTGGACAAAATCCACCTACCCACATGTATGATTATTTACAGTTGATTTATGTATGATGCTCATTTGATTACATGCAATTGAGAGTTATATTATCTTATGAAGGTCCAAATTATACAAATATATTGTTCATTTATTTCTCTAATCACCATTTTCACACATTCACTTTGTTAGTCAGACATCATAGGGGACCCACAAAATCCCCGTCATTCCAGATGCTTGCAAAATATCCCTCCTATTCTAGGAGGATTTCCTAGTCTTACCAACTCACCAGCTCAACCATTGCACACCCTCATGAGTGGCACTATTTTAGGATCATATTTGCTTGGTTCCACTTTACTTGGGTCCAATTCCCAAGGCCATCCATCCACTAGGTCTCCTTCACAAGGAGGCAGGGGGAAATCTTCTTCTCAAGGGAGAAGTACAACCCCACCAAATCCCTCTCAAGGGTCATTTCCACTACCTGCTCACACCATGGATGGAACTAATCCTCCAAAAACTCCCCCCGTTCCATACTTGACATCTCTCAACATTCCTGATTTGACTAAACTCATGAATGATCCCATTTTACATGACCCCACATGGCCTAATATGCCTACCAAGTTACCTTCAGATATTCCAAAATTTGATGGAAAACCAGGGGAATATCTTGCCAACCATGTTATGACCTTCCACTTATGGTTCTCTTCAAACAAAATCATGGATGACTCCATCCGATTAAGGTTATTTCAAATAAAACTCGCGGGTCCATCATCCAAATGGTATGTGGACAAAAAATTAGGGTCCCATGTGACTTTTGAATCCTTGGGCAAAGCCTTTTTGGCTTTTTTATAACTACCAGTTCATCATGACACGGGTTTAGAACTAATCTTCGAGTGGAAACAAACCTCAACTATGAATATTGTCGACCACATCCATGAATGGCGTCAGCGACGTAGTTTATGTAAAGCAGAAACCACCAAAGAGAAACGTCTCAATTGGTTTCTAAAATCACTCATATCTATACTTGCCAAGGATGTAGCATCCACCTTCCCCTAATCCGAAGAGGAAGCCATCAGCAAGGCTCAACATTTCTACCTCATTTATGCTCAGTCAGGTTACTTATACACAATATTACCTGATGCACTGTGACCTGTACCATTTAGTTAGGACAAACCTATCATGTCTCACACTGTGGATGGGTTGAATGGTACCACGACACACCACAACCCATGCATCCAACCACCACCTATGTATAGTGCACCCCAACATCCGCAAACATATGGAGGGAGATGTTATTACCCTCCTCCCCCTTACCAACAACCATATCATGTTTCTCCCCCTCCACCCATGAGTGGACCCTTGCTGACACCCATGATGCGCCCAACCTCTCAACCAAGTTCAGGTTCCCCTTCTACCTCATCATATAACCTGGGCACTAGTGAAAGCGCTTGCCCTTCCTATGCGTCATGTGGATCGTTGCCACAAAACAATCCATACTTTGTTTTTCCTGGTCCTCCATAGGTAGTTTCTCCTCCACATGGACAACCACATGTTAGCATTAACTTTGTTTATCCCTCTCTCATTCAACAGCTTCATACTTTTGAATAGTTGAATATGGAAAATCTGACCCATCAGTCGAATAGTTCCAAATAGAAAGGAAAAAATAGAAACAATAATAACTCGGGACCATGTGGAAATAACCCCCAACAAAACCAACCTACTGGGGGAAACTAGAATCAAGGTAACCAGTACCCCCAAGGGAACAATAACAACAAATGCCAAGGGAGGAACAAAAACAACCTTTGGAAGAACTTCCCTTGCAATATTTGCAGTGAGAATGGACATTATACTCACCATTTCCCCCAAATTGTCAAATTTAAATGGATGAAAGAATCCATGAACATGCCACATCCTCTAGCGTCGTCTGCCCCTCAACAAGCCCCACAATAGTATTTGCAACAACAAGCCCTGAACATGTTGCCAAACCCTATTCCACACCAAGGTGTGATGAATACCCAACAGGAGGTACATCCTACCCCACCACAAATGGGATAGTATCAAAACCCAGGGCCCATCCACCCTCGAAATCCGTTAGATCACAATATCCTCCTCACTAGCGAATACGAAATTATTCTGCAAACGCGAGACCGTCAATACATTGTGCCCCATGAATCTACTCCAACCACTTCAAAAGTGGCTCCAGCTACAGACAGAAAACCCTTGATGATTCCACGCCCTAATACTGAACCTACCATTTATATCCCTCACATTTCATTACAACGGAATGTCAACAACCCTCAGGCTAGGGAAACACACAATTATAGTCTGGTCGATGACTTGGTGCAATCTCCTGCAACCATGTCTGTATTGGAGATCCTCCAAACCTTTCCAAATCAACATAAATCCTTACTTTATGCCTTGAGGAAGTCAACCCAACTGATACTAGACTCATCACATTTGATCTAGATAGTGGAGAATAATGTCTCCCCGCTCTGGTAACTTTCCAGATACTAGTCAGGATTCATAACAACATAGTTCATCGGTGCATTATTGATGAGGGTGCATCCACATGCATCATGTCCAAAATTGTATGGCAGAAACTTGGCTCCCCTTAGCTAGTACCATCTGTCATCACCTTGCGAGCCTATGACGGTTGACCATCCTCCCCTAAAGTGCTCTTCCAAAATTCCCCCATCGAACTCGGGGGAAAAACCATCCTCATCAACATTGAGGTTATCAACGCTCCGCTTGATTAGAATATATTGTTTGGACATAGATACATGTATGTTGTGAAGGAAATATCCTCTTTTGTGTTTCGAACAATGATGTTCCCCCACAATGGGAAAATCGTCACCATTGACCAAATCACACATTATGAGCCTAACCATTCCACCAACATCGATAATGTCTTGCCTATTGTCCACACTAGTTCATATGATTATTCACTCATCGACACGGGCCCCAAAATTTTCAAGGACCCATCCTTGCTGAGGGAATACCATGGAGCACCACCTCTCATACATCCTTTAGCACAAGTGTGTGGTGTATCTTTCAATGGAACTGACACCGGAGACACCATTCCTCCCACTAAGGCCTCTCCACACCTCGACATTCAACCAGTTGAAGAAATATCACCTCAGGACTTCCTTGAGAACCCTAATGCACCACTTATCCCTGATTTCCCCCTCCCCCAGGGGAAAATCCTAGTTTGGGAGAATATCCCTCAATCCATCACTCAAATTCCCTTCTTCTACCCCCCACTGGGAGTACAAGATTTTCAGGTAGTCGTGATGCTTACCCTTCCCAAAATGGTGCTCGACATCCATGTATGATATATATACCCACACACAATGGTTCCTCAACCATCTCTCCCTCCTCATCCAGAGGAAATCTCGATGCAGATTCTAGTACAGGCTCCAACCACATAACCCTCACCCCCAACGACCGACACCTTTTCCACTTCTTGGGGTAGACGGAAGACTACTCCACTTCCTCCCTAATTTCAACCTCCTTGCGCACTCTAGGAAAGAGAGGAACACCCCACTAATAGGAGTCCTTCTCTTCCCGAGTTACACAATCTAATCCAACTCCCTTGAGCAACCAAATCAATCACCACTTCTCCAAGCATGTCTAATACTACAACAATGTCCTCCCCTATGGGCAATAAAGGGTTACGAACCAAATTCGCTTGTGCCATCTGTTCAAAATATGGCCACTACACTCATCATTTCCTAGCTCTACCTCAGTTTCTCCAGACGCTAACGAAAGTACGCCAAAACTTTCAGCAAGATCCCTCTCCACCACCACTTTCGGGTACCTTCGTCACTGATATCCATTATGTCTCTACCTCAGTCCCCGAATGCATGAGATGTCCTTGTGCTCTCTGTGACTCACTTTCTCATTTCACATATCAATGTCCTTTGATTGTAGCATACCAAGGTCATCATTTAATCCCTAGTCAACCACATCCGACCACCTCACCACTAGTTTTTCCCTCTCTAGACACTTTTAACATCACCTCCCCTAAACCTGAGTCACTTCCCACCCCTCCATGGTTCATAGATAGACTGTTTGAGTATATTCCCCCAAATCCTCCCAATTCTCCCATTCATTTCCCACAAGAAATCTTTCCCCCCCTATCGTAGTCTATCACCCACGGTATCTGGAAATTTGGTTTATGTCAAGCAAGACATCGCAACATGTTTGTGATTTCCCCTCTACATCTTCACCATTTTAGGAAAATCACACTATGAGAGTCACCCATGTTACCTCCATGGATCCCCTACATTCTTGCATTTTTCACTGCGATGAAAATATTCTAGAGGAACTCACCACCCCCAATTTCCCATGGAATGCGCTCCATCATCGAGTGCTTTTTATCTCATAGGAAGCCTTCAACCCCCCTCACCAATCCTCTATATGTGCAATCGAAACGAACGATTTTATTACTTCAGGGCATATAGATTGGTTCAACAACCGTATCCCTGCCCCAAATGCTTTTGAAGAAGGAAACATGTCCAATATCTCCCCCACTGTCAAAATCGACATTTCCATCAAACCAAGAATCGTAGAAGAAATCACCATTGGCATCGCATGCTCCCCTGAGGAACTCATAGCTTACAAATCTCTCTTTCAGGAATACTGGGATATTTTTTCTTGGTCATATACAGAGATGCCCAACCTCGATCCTTCTATAGTCAAACATCGCATCGACACATGGCCAGATGTCGCCCAAGTCTGTCAAAAGAAGTGCCCACTTCACCCATCCAAAGTTGCGGCTATGAAAGCCTAAATTGACAAGTTATGTACTATTGGGTTCATTTACCCCATTGCGTATACCTCATGGGTCTCCAACCCCATCCCCGTTAACAAAAAATAGAGCACTATTCGCGCCTGCACTGACTTTCACGATCTCAACCATGCTTGTACCAAAGACAACTTTCCAACCCCTTTCATCGACCAAATTATCAATGATTATGTCATCCATGAGGAATTTTCCTTCATGGATGGGTTCTCCGGCTACAATCAAATCCAAATCCATCAATCAGATCAGTATAAAACCTCTTTTACTACCCCATGGGGTACTTTTTCTTATCGTGTCATGCCTTTTGGACTCAAAAATGCAAGTGCTACGTTCCAACGGGCCATGACTTATGTTTTCCATGATCTTGCTCACATGATCCTCGCTTACTTTGATGACCTCACTGCTCAATCCAAGAAACAAACTCATCATTTAGACAACTTACGCATCATTTTTCAATGATGTTGCCAATACAATATCCGCTTGAATCCCCTCAAGTGTATATTTTGCATCACCCTCAGACGCCTTCTTGGGCTCATTGTCTCTCAACACGACATCATAGTGGACCCCTTCAAGGTCCAAGCTATCACATAAATTCCACTACCTAGGAATTTGCACCAATTGCAGAGCCTACACGAAAAATCTAACTTTTTACATTGCTTTGTCCCAAATTATGCCACTCGTGTGAATGGTTTCCTCCGCCTACTACATCGTGATATCCCATTTCGATGGGATCAACATGCTCAAACCGCTTTTGATGATTTAAAAGTGGCCCTATCCACTTCCCCTTTGATTAGTCCTCCAGACTATGATCACGATTACATCCTCTACTTGTCAACCTCAGTCATCTCAGTAGCARGAGTCCTCATCCAACTAGGGGATGATGCGAAAGAACACATCATTTACTACATCAACACAAATCTCTCAGGACCACCCCTGAAATATAATCATGATGAGAAACTATCCCTCGCAGTTCAAAAATTGCATCATTATGTCCTTCTTYGCACTACCAAAGTCATAGCAGAATCCAACCTGATGCAATACTTKCTTAGTCGACGACAGATTAATGGAAAATTTTCCCAATGGATCGTCATCCTTCAAGAATACAACCTATATTTMTCAACTCCCAAAATCAAGAAATCACTTGTTCTCGCCGAACTCATCACGTGTTTCCCTCAGATKCTAAAGCGTCACYCGTAAATAAGGATTTTCCCGATGAACACCTCTTCTTCATCCACTCGAACGACCCTTGGTGTGGAGAACTTCTCATCTATCTCTAGACACAAAAATTTGGGTCTCATATCTCTCGAGATGATTTTCGGTGCATTCACCATCAAGCCCTTTGATATCTCCTCATCGGTGACGTCTTATATTGACATGGGGTTGAAACCATCCTTCGTCGATGTTTGACCATCGACGAAGCCAATAGAGTCTTGAACGATTTCCATAGCGGTTCTTGTGGTGGCCACCTCTCAGGTATGTCCACCACCCAAAAAATCATTTGAGTAGGCTACTTCTAGCCCACATTGTTTCGTGACTGCATCCACATTGTCAAGTGATGTGACAAATGCCATCTCTATGCAAACAAAGCACAACTGCCACCCACTCTTCTACATCTATTCATCACCACTAGCCCCTTCTGCAAATGGGGCATAGACTTCATGAATTTCAATCCTCCATCCAGTAATGGACACAAGTACATCATCGTGGAAGTAGTTTACTTTACCAAATGGGTCGAAGCCATGCCTACCTTCAACAATACCGTTGACACAACAACGCATTTTTTCTTCAGTCACATCATTACCCGTTTCAAAATTCCATTACAATTAATATCCGATCACGGTAAGAACTTTGAGAATGAGATATTCACTGAACTCACCTCAAAACTAGACTTCTCCCATGAGTTTTCCTCCTCATACTACCCTCATTCCAACGGACAGGTTGAGGCTGTAAAAAAAGTCCTCAAAACCATGCTACAATGTACTGTCAACAAACATAAGACCAACTGACATCATATGTTGTTTTTATCATTATGGGATTATCGCACGACAGTCAAAACTTCCACCCATTTTACATTGTTCCATCTTGTCCATGGGATCGAAGCCACCCTCCCCATCGAGTGTGAAATTCCCACGTTACACACCGCCATCGAGCTATTACTTGACACTGCTCCAATGGAGCAGCGCTTGCTGACCTTAGAGTCGTTGGATGAAAATCATTGGTCTTCATTACAGAACAATGAGGTAGCTAAAAAATGGTCCAAATCCACCTTTGACCACCATGTCAACCTTCGCTCATTTAACGAAGGAGATCTCATCCTAGCCTATGATATCGCCCACGATACTCTCGGTCATGGGAAATTCAAATCATTATGGCATGGACCCTACATTATCCAACACTGCCTCACTAAAGGTGCATACATATTGGCCTCTCCAGAAGGCTATCCTCTCAAAGAACCCATCAACAGGTTGTACTTAAAAAAGTTTTACGCTTGAGCATAGCCATTCCACACTAGGATTTTTCTTTGTACACATTTGTAGAGTTTTTAGTCTTCTTTTTCGCCTCCACTCCAATGTATCATATACCATCC
>ML795545.1:51251-62428 GCA_009831015.1 Picea engelmannii
CGATACACTGAGGAAAAATCTCATCCATTGCCTCAATATGGATAACCAAACCCGACATCGGGTTCGACCCCGAGCAGTAGCGTCATGCCAAGTCTATCAATCTCACATCCCCTAACAACTGGGGATCAGTAGGCAGGGCCATTCCCTGGAAGGGGAGCCCCGTCAGAAAGTATACATCCTCAAAAACTGAGTGTGTCAACTATTGTCCCCTCACAATGAAGCACTAGAGATCATCACTCCACATGGATATCAAATATTGAAGTAGGAACTTCTGTGACTGTATGAAAGGGCACTCGAAGAACTTGAGAAACCTATAGGCTGCCAAGTGTCTCCGAACACTTGGTTGCTCTCTCACTATCTGTCGGAGGCGCTCCCAGTATCTCTCCCTCTAGTGGAATGGCTTGATGACTCTCCTACCACAAGATGATCACCTGAATCCACATAAAAACACTTGGTCAACCCTCATCATTCATCAAAAACATCAAAAATTCAAAATTTCAACCACCCTTAGCTTCACCTCTAGTGCATGACTTTCATCCCCATAGGTGCGCACATATGCACGCCTGTTATTTGCACAACTGTGAATTAATGCGCAAATGCCCGAGAAACAGCTTCACATCCATGCACAGTTGTCACACCAATAGGTGCGCACACATGCACACTTGTTCTCTACACAATTGTGTATTGATGCCCAACTATCTGAGAAACAGCTGCGCACAATGCACAACTATAATTCTAACAGGCGTGCATCTTATGCATGCCTATTTTTCCCTCCCACGCACCCCTATGCATGACTGTGTCAAGCACAACCACACATTATGTGTGGGTGATGGAATTATACTCGCGCATATGACCACGGGTATCCTTCCTTCTCCCGTGCATTAGTGGGCCGACCCGTAAACCTACCCTTGTACAACCATCCATACGACCCCTAACTCAACCCTATCAAAATCATACTGTGCAGAAGGATGGGACCACTAAGTTGACTCTCACACCTCCTCGATCGGTTGACTCAAGCTCCTGTAATCTCTGAAACTCCTTCAAATACTCTCATCAACTCACTATAGCAGTGGGTACAAATGAGGTGGCACTATGGGCCCACCAACCATATATAGTCCCTTTTGTCAAACTTCCACACTCAGCTACAGGAGCCCAGAGCCTCTGTTTCCCAATCCATCTTCAACCATAGGATCACAGTCCCACCATCTACACAAACAATTCTCTAGGTCACCATCTGCACTTGGCCCCAGAGGAGCATTTTTCTCACATCACATCCAGGTACGCATGATCATGTTCACAATTATCAAATAGTTGTTATATGTTCTTTATGATCAGATATTGTTCACATCGGTTATTCAATTTTAATGTGTGGAGGTACTTGTTCATCACAAATAGCGCATCCCCTTCAGGTATATGTTCAACAATGGCATGTAATCATTCCCTTTGAATATCAATTGCATATCCCAATCACACCCTCCGATGTTCACCTTAAGGGTCCCTACATACGCCTCTGCAGTACCGTCACCTCAGCTGCATTTTGGTACTCTCACCCGGTAACACTCTCCCCCACATGAGTTTTCCCATTCATAGTTCCCCTTGGTACTTTGACACTCATGCTGCTTTCACCCCCTAGGGATGGAAGTCCCGATAGTCTTATGCACTCCCGAGAATAAGCCACACAATTATTTTCATCATGTTTCTATCTCTCCCAATGGACTCCCAAGTTATCTCATCTCGGTTCTATTTGACCACACCTGTGCAGTATCATTAACTCTCCATTTCATCCACAATCAGTTTTCCCATCTGCAGATTGTCCTCCATTCATTTACCTCATACAAAAACCCACCCATGGGCCCCCCACCCTCCACTAGTTCTCGTCACAACTTGAGCCCTCACAGGCCAAGCCATCTCGCATTGGGGCACCCATTTCTATATCTATACACTCATCCCAAATTATTCTTTATTTATTTGGTAATTGTAAAAAGCCTTTGTTTCCATCATTTACTTATCTTTTTGTCATCACCCTTTATGACCTTCTTTTCCTGGAAACGCAACCCATGTCTCCCTTGGTTGGGACATCCACTCTCCTTTTCTCATTTTGACATCGTTCATAAACCCAGAGTATCCCAAAGTCCATGTACCCTTGATATATGATTTTTTCCACTTTGTCATGCCTCTGGCACAATTTAACCATATCTAGTTGTCCCCCTGACACTAGATATCGTTTTACGGTTGTTGTCAATCATCCTTCAAACATACCCCCAACCAAGGGAAGTATTGAGTCTCACCACATCTTGACTTCATCCATGTTCCCTATCAATTCCTAATCTTATTTCTATGAATTTCATGAATCCCTTTGCGTCTTGGAGTCACATCTCCCTATTTGTCGACATCAGCACAGTTTCCAGAAGGGAGACAATATCTTGACTCTCATTACCTTTACAATGAGGAGTCTCAGACGAAACATAGAGAACCATCATTTCTCTCTAATTCCGTTGACCCCCATAACATTCGACTTCAACAAGATATCATGTTACGGTGGGTCTTGCTATGCGACTATTGTAGTTTTTTTATACTAGCCGAAGACCTATGAATTTGTTAGGCCATCAATGCCTACGATTCATCGACACTTCTTACAGACATCCTTGCCTCTTTTCAAAGTATCTTCACCATTCAGAATTGTCATTTGTCATTATCAAATCGCCCCGGAGGGTGCTACAGTTATCTACATCAGCATACAACTTTAGTTAATGTCTTACCTTTTTAGTTACATGACACGAGCATGGGGCATGCCCGCCTCGTTTGTATACATATTTTATTTTTTCTCCCTAGAGAAAGATTTGGGTCCCATAGTTTCCCCTCTCCCTCCGATGGATCGTGCTTGCAGTTTCTCTCAACACTCTTCATTACAATGGCACTCTCAGTAGAAAAAACATTGATGTATTTCAGCTATATGTATGCTCCTAACCTCACACATATGGGGGCATCTGTTATCACTGAAATTTCATCCACAACATTGGACGCAGACGGTTATAGAAATACAACAATGTCAATATCAAATAGTTCACCTGCAACACCAAAATCCATTTCAAAAGGCACAAACTATACAATTGGGAAAAAATTGACATGCGCAAACTCACTAAATGAAGCGCGCACACAGTGCACGAGCCAACTAAGCTCGTAGAGCACACAATGTGCCATATGTGTGACTGTGTGTAAGAAAAGTCATGCACTTATGTGAATTGCACATTTATGGTTCTTTTCGGCCCCCAACCACTTATGGACCAACTCCCAACTTGATTTGACCTTCAAATATGAGCAAAATATGAATGGGGGGCTGGTCAAGGACCAAAGGGTGCCCTAAAGGGCCCCTTGTTCACACTAAGAACCAGTTGAATATTTGTTTGAATAAATGTTATAAATGGAGGCCATTGGTGCACTAAGAAACCAAGATCTTCATAGTATTGTTATTCTACCTCAATTCTCCCTTGAGAATCCTCTTTTCTCCTAGGAGCATTCTAGCATCATTGTTATAGGCCTCCACTCACCTCTTGAGGGATTGGGACCCTAAAATATAATTATCCCTCAAAAGGTTGCTTCTGAGCCTTAGTCTGGATATTCTTTTGTTACAGAGGACGATGTGTAAAGGGGAAGTAGCTATAAAAAAAATATGCTCATGGTTAAAAGAATGGGCTTTAGTGTGGTCGACGCTTATGGACATTTTGGTGGAATTTTGAGAGGTTGGAGTCTGACTTTTAAATCCCTATCTTTGTCCTTTACAACTTCCACTATTTTTGTAAAATTAAAACATAAAGACAACGACTACACCTGCTCTGAAATCTAAAGGAGTTTTTAATGACCCTTTAACGATCATTGGAGGAGATCTAAACTTCACTCTCTCGCTATGAGAATTCTGGGGTCCCCATCCAAAATAGGACTGAAAACGTGGTTTTTTTAATCCTTTCTCGAATCGTTAAATCTTATGGAATTGGAACCTGTAAAGTTCTCTCCTACTTGGAGAAATTTTCGAACATGGAGAGACAAATTTGTGAAAAGACTCGATAGATTCTTGGTCTATCTATATTGAAGAAGTTTTTGTTGGGTTTTCTCCCCCATGAGAGTTTCCCAAGATAATATGTGTGTCTCTATTGTTTCTGTGATTGCCTCTCTTCAATGATATTATTTATGCAGCTAATGTGCTAAATGATTATAATAATAAAGAAGAATTGTAACTGCTAGTTGTATAAGTAAAAACTTCAACACCATCCCAAAGGGAATCTTGGAAAAAATAAAAAATCTTAGTAGCCACTTTCTGTGGGATGAAAACAATCCTACAGGCGGTTTACATCTAGCGAAGTGGTCCTCAATAGCATCCTCTAAAGCCTCTAGCGATTGGGGCATACAAGATATTCATATGTTTGCGAGAGCTTTGAACAGAAGGAAATTTTGGAGGCTCGTGATGGGGAACTCGCTCTAGACTAAAGTGATGCGGTCTAAATATTTTCCCAACTTATCAGTCATCGACTAGTTCAGGCTTTCGAACAAGTCTTCTCTTGGATCCATTGTGTGGAAGACTCTGATCAAAGCCTTCCCACTGGTAGGAGAACAGGTGGCTTGGAAAATAGGCGACGTGAAAAAATTCAAGGTGGGAGAGCACCCCTGGTTGTGAGCAAGAAAATTCTTTCGACTTTCTTTGCCACTCATCCTTTTCTTAAGAAAAAAGACATTCTTTCTCTACATGATGCCTATATTGGTTTCCCCCAGCCTCAAGGTCATGCTAGTTGGAAAGATGTGTTTACCCTAGAGCTCACAGAAGCAGTATGTGATGAATGGAACTCTTGTTAATCTTGACTTAGCGAAAACTTGGTCACCTTATCACAAGAAATTGAGGATTCATTATGTTGGTCCTGCAACCCAAGAGATGGATCCTTTACAACCAAATTGGGATATAAATCTTGGCAGGAGGAAATACAAAATGTACAGCCACATTGGTGGTGGAAGACTCTATGGAAATCCAAGGCTCCTCTGCAGTGTAAACTTTTGATGTGGCTGAATTTAACAAACAAACTGTTGACCTGGGATAATTTGGAGAAAAGGAATTGGCATGGCCCAAACCACTATATTTTGTGTAAACAACTTCCTAAATTTGTTTCTTAGCTCTTTATTTCATGCCCCTTTGTAGGTCAGGTTACCTCAACTTTAAAAGAAAAGCTTAAAATAGGTGCAGACTGGAATTTCCCTTCCCATGAGGAATGTTACAAGTTTTGGATACATGACATATCTTTATAGTTGTATCCATGACTTCCTTGCATTTTGGTTGCAAACTTATGGTGGGTTCAGAATGTGGCTATCATTAAGGAAAAATGGATGTCATCCGAAGTGATTACAACCTTAACACTGGCTCAGGCATCAGAAACTAAAGAAGACCCAAAATCCTCAAAACAAAGGATCCCCACTTTCCCTGTTCTAGATTACTCAGTACCATTGGGTTGTTTCGACAGTGCCAGCCAAGGACATCATGGGGTAGGTGTAGTCATGTTCCTCACTCAAAACCATTACATTAACATCGGGTATGCTCCAGGAGGGGGCTCCAATAATAAATCAAAGCTCATCGTCTTATGGACCCTCCTAGAGACAACGGAGTTGAAGGATGAAAAGAAGATTCAGGTTTTGGGCGACTCGTAACTGGTGATGGACTGGGCCAAAGGAAAAATCTCTATCGAAAACATCAACTTGGATAATATTATGAGAGACATTAGATTCTCCTTTCAATCTTTTGATTGGTTGTCCTTCCAACACATCATGAGAGAACTCAATGTAAAAGAAGACAAACTCTCAAAACAAGCTTTACCACTGCAACAAGGGGCCTTCGGGTACTATGAATTTTTTGAAGGCAATGAAACAGAAGCCATGGAGTTTCGACTGTAACTCTTTTTTAAGGACATGTCAATGATACAAGGATCGAATCAAGTACATAAAGTAAATGAATCACAATGAATGGAAAGGAAACAATAATCTTAGGACATTTTGTTGTTACAGACAACAGAGAAACCTTTTAAAACAATTTTTTAAGAACAAAACATATATATTCTATGAATATAAAAAACTTTTTTTCTATGAAAAAAAAATTATAATCTAAATAATCTTACTTGTTTTGTGAAAACAACTACTAACACCATGAAAGGGGTGTTACATATTTCAAATTAAACATTTTTTTAAGAACATCTTAAAACTAAACAATACCTCATATAGCCTCTTTGTAGTCATTTTCCTTGGACGAAAAATATAAAATATAATTTATCATTTTAATAATAATAATAATGTTTCTACATTTTTAAACATAAACAATTAATATAAATAAGACGAATTCAATTTTGTTTTTAAATTAAAAAAAATATTATTATATTTAAAAAAAGGCATTATATTACTTTGAAAATAGACCAATTTAATTTAATTTAAAAAATCACCATACTGAAACACAAAAAAAAAAATTAATAAAATAAACTTTGGATTAAATAAAAATAAAAAGTTTAAAATAAACTTTGGAAAAATGTAATTAAATAAAAAACAAAATTGTAAAAATATTAAAGAATAATTTTTAAAAAATCAAAATTAAAAATAAAAATAAAAACTTTGAAAAATAATCATATTAAAAATAATTAAAATTAAAAATAAAATTGTTGTGTGGGGTGTAATTCTATGAGGGATGAAGGAGAAGGGAGGGTTAATTCGCAGAATTACCTCCCAATTTAAAATTGATTTTTTTTTTTTTTTCTTCTTCGAAATTTAAACTTAGTTTTAATTTTTTATTTTCAAGGAGATAGACGGAGGAGTAAGAACCTTTTTCTATGGATATTTTATTTATTATTTTCATGGGTTGGTTTGTTATATGTTTTTTTTTTTTTTTAGTTATTTTTAGATTTTTTTCATAAAATATAATTAAAAAAATTTAAGTGAAATGGGGCCTCCCCTTCTTCTTGCTATTTTTTTCAATTTCAATTAATTTCTTTTTTAAATTTTTTTTAAATGATTATGTTTTAGAAAATGAAATATTATTAAAACAAAATTTTTTATTATTATTATTATTTAATGGTTTTATTTACAATATTTTTAATTATTATGTTATAGATATTTTAAAAAATAACATGCATTTTTAATTGTTTTAGGTTTTTTTTTAAATATTTTTTTTTTCTTTTTCATAATTTTATTTGTAAGAGTGTTAGGTGTTTAGGTATTAGTGAAAAAAGTTGCAATTTAAAGTTTGAAAAATGAAAGTAAATGTGCTACTTATAGCATCATGTTTCAATTCAAATGTTGATTTCATGATTTCAATTCACAGTGATATCAATTGTGAATGTAATTATTTTAAACAAGTTATAGACAGATTTCAAAGAAAAAGGGATGTTACTAGTAGCACCACTTTTAATTTTAGGAGTCGATTTTAAGGATTTTGTGCGAAATGGTATTGGTTTTCAAGATCACAATTTCAACCAAGTTGTAATTTTAACCCCGAAAAAAAAGGGGTGATGTTGTGAGCACCATCTCTTGTTTCAGGGATCAATTTTAAGGTTTTTATTTGTAACATTGTAGATGACAGTTGTAAAATTTTGTAATTTTAGCTCTAAAAAACATGAGTGCTACCGCCAGCACCACTTTTTGAAATAGGGGTAAAAATAGCCACTAAATGAGACTTCTAAAAAAACAAAAACTCTCAAGAATTCTCGTTAAGTTGGTAACTATGTTTAAATCTAAAATGTGTTTAAACTTACAAATGATCTTCCATGAAGGTATGGATTATTTCTATATTTCTTAGCTTACATGATTTGATTATGAACAATATAACAAGATTTCTTAGCGTATTTGGTTTGAATATGGATAATGCAACAATATTTTTATGAAATAATTTGTGTTTAATTCAATGCAATTTATATTTATTCTTTTTATTAATAAGTAAATAAACTATTTGGAAGTAGTGTTGAACTTTTAGATTATAGATTGATATCATCATGTCATTATTTATTATTCAGTTCTTAGAGTGATAAATTAACCCTAAACGAGTGAACATTTTAAGCTTGGAGTGATAAAGTATTCCATGGTTTCAAAAATGTTGCAATTTTAAGCTATAAAAAAATGTGCTACTAGTAGTGCCATCTTTATATTTGGGGTTGATTTTAAGGTTTCGGTTGGAATGTCATTGATTGTTAAGGTCATGATTTCAAGAATGTTGCAATTTTAAGCACACCCAAAAAGGGTGCTACTAGTAGCACCACCTTTTAATTTAGGGGTTGATTTTAAGATTTTGATTGCAACGATATTGGTTGTTAAGGATGATAGTTTCAAACAAATTGTAATTTTAACACCAAAAAAACGGTGTTACTAGTAGAACCACTTTTTGATTTGAGGATCAATTTTAAGGTTTGTGTTAGCAACATTACACATTTTGAAGGGCATAGTTGCAAAATATTGTAATTTTAACCTCGAAAAAACAAGGTGTTACTTATAGCACCACATTTTGATTGAAGGGTTGATTTTGGTGTTTTTGATGCAAAAATAATATGGGTTTTTAGGGATAGAGTTCTCAATTTGAGTTCTCAGTTATTATCGACTATGTAACTATGCTTGATCTTGATCAAAAAAAACCCACCACATAACCCAATCCCACCCAAGTACATGTACCCTCCTCCACAAGCTAAGGATGGGCATAAATCAAGGAAGAGGGCGATAGGTTGACATGCATGCCATTTCATGCAATGTTCTATTTTGGTGAAAAATACGATTCACCATGATCTCCCATATATTTTCCTTTTCCATCATTGAGAAAGGTTGTCTCCATGACTAAGCCACTACCAAAAAGAGTTATGGTGCGTAGGGATTTGATGTTTAGAATTCAACACTAATTCAAGACACCTCTAGGTGCATGGTATTGCTAGTCTCATGGTTTCTTTGGTTGTTGGTTCTTATTGTTGTGTTTTTCTTATACCTTGAATAATTTTTCAACATATGGGAGGGATTCAAACTCCCTTGGTAACCTTTCCTTATAAATTATGGTAACACTCCCATGACCCTTCTACACTGGGACATAATACTTGTTATTGATGGTCATTTATTGTGACCCTCAAACCACTATCGTGGCCCTCCTTTCCCCACTTCCAATCCCATCGCATCATCCCTTCATGTAGCTATCAAAAAACTATATTATCCCATTTCCCCCATTCCCTTAATCCCCTCATGAACCCCCCCTCCTCCCTCACCTGCCCCCTAGCCCCTTCCTACACTTTCTTCCATCCCCCTTTCATACTCCCCTCTCCCTCGCTTCCATCCTCTCACACCACCTCTTGGTTGTTGATACCAAAGGCAACCCCCCCCCTTCTCATCTACATCCTCCTCCACCACCACCCCATTGTTGCTTTGGGTGGCAGGTTCATTCTCTAATTTCCCCAAAGACATTATTGGTAATAGAAGTCACGAATTCCACTTATTTTTACAAACAATCAATGATGGGCCTCCATCCTACCACTTGGGTGGAGACACTATTAGAGCACTCATGCACTAAGACGATTTTTTTAATATAATTTTATTTTTTTTTTGTATAGTTTGGGCAATTAAAATTTTGATTTATGGTGGAAATTAGGTCTCCAAGTTAAATTTATCATAAATTGGGAATATGGAGGTGAAATTGAGCCCATAAATAACCCATGCATCAACAATAGTGAGCACTTTCTAGCTACAACATTATGGAATAACGAATCAAAAACGTTTTGTAGGGGTATTACTAGGAATGCAAGGACGTGGTTATTGTTTGGATGATAAAGAGATCATGGATCTATGATGAACACTTCAATGAACCCTAATCCAACATAAACATTGAACTAAAATACCGCATAAAGAGAAGTGAACCCATGAACAAGAGATCATTGGATATGGTGTTGTTAGGAAAAATAATCAATCACTAATAAATTCAAGATAATAGTACATTTAAAACTCATAAGTAAGAGGTTGGGACACCTTCCCCTTGAGGGGGTTATGGGCCCACATATATGCCTAGGTTGACCTTAGCCACCTAGAATAATATAAATAATGTTGACTATCCATTAAACCATAACATAGTAATATGATAATGGGGGTTCTTAGCCATAATGCTAGGTAACCACTAGTAATGGTTGTCGTTATTTCAACCCCCCCTGTTACAAAAATATTCCCCTACAGAAAGGTGAAATTTCCCTTGGATTATTGACCCCTATACCAAGACATAAACAATCATTTGGGAACTATGTTACCCATGTTTTTGGTCGTCATGATGATGTATTGAGGATGGTGTACTCGGGCTCTTCATTAGAACTTTCTCCTGAGAAAAGTTACCTTTATCTCTCTCCAGAAATCACATTTTTGAGGAAGGTTTGCAGGCTACCAATACATTTGCCTGCGAGAATGCATGATTCTTGCAGGATGCCTTAAGCTAGGGTGCGAGAAGTTCACACTGTGTCTAACTACTAGGGTGAGAACTCTTTCTAAAGAAGGGAAAAAGATGAATTCTCGAAGCTTCTAGAAGGGAATCTTCTATAAGGATGAGATGGCATTTGAATGGTTATCTAAGTACTGGATTTATTGATATTTTGGGATCATTCTTATCCAAGTAACTAATTCATTCTCTCCTATATATTGAGGGTATTCTCATGGAAAAGGTTAGAAGCAAACAAGGTTAAGAAGACATTGGAGAATTAGTGGAAGATTGTGTGAAGGACTGATGCTACAACAGCTAGAGAACTCCAGCAAGTTTGTCAAAGGTGGTTGATCTTCTTCATGCAAGTGAGCAAGTGTGTGTGTCAGAGCCAAGGGCCATCGAAAGGAGGTTTGCAACATCAAGACTCAGGTTGTAATCTTTGCTTTCCATCAATATGATACAGTAATATGTCCCTTTCCCATAAAGCTAAGTTCACTTTATTGTATAATTTCTTGATCATATACATAGATTTATTGTTGAATATATTAAGTTGTTTTCACTTCGATTGGTTTGAGTTGTCCTGGTCTTGACTACACAAGAGCATTGGAGCGAAGCTGGAACAACAAAGACCATAGGAAGCGATCAGAAGGTATGTTTCATGATTCTTGCCTCCTAGTTCATTCAATAGTCAAAATCTAGGGAAAGAGTATTATTATGTCTTGCTTTGTTCTAGATC
>ML795545.1:70005-95452 GCA_009831015.1 Picea engelmannii
TGGCTATGTAATCTTGATTTGAAATTTCTCGCATAGATCCACAGTGTATTCAGGTGGCTATGCTATATTTTGACGGCATGGATCCACAGTATATGATCGGTGGCCATGACCTATGTTGAAAATGGCGTCAGTCTGTGATCTGAGTATGGGAATGCCTACCTCAGGATTGATATATATGATACTCTGCAGATGCTTGATTGTTCGCAGGTTTCCGATTAGATGTGCTCCTGGTTCTCGACACACACATGCAGCTTACAAAGTCTATCGACTGTCACTGGTTCCAATCTCAGACTTTGGGGGTCATTCTGTTACCCATGTTTTTGTTCGTCATGATGATGTATTGAGGATGGTGTACTTAGGCTCTTCATTAGAACTTTCTCCTGAGAAAAGTTACCTTCATCTCTCTCCAGAAATCACATTTTTGAGGAAGGCTCACAGGCTACCAATACATTTGCCTGCGAGAATGCATGATTCTCGTAGGCTGCCTTAAGCCAGGGTGCAAGAAGTTCGCACTGTGTCTAACTACTAGGGTGCGAACTCTTTCTAAAGAAGGGAAAAAGATGAATTCTTGAAGCTTCTAGAAGGAAATCTTCTAGAAGGATGAGATGGCATTCAAATGGTTATCTAAGTACTGGATTTCCTGATATTTTCGGATCATTCTTATCCAAGTAACTAATTCATTCTCTCCTATATATTGAGGGGATTCTCATGGAAAAGGTTAGAAGCAAACAAGGTTAAGAAGACATTGGAGAATTAGTGGAAGATTGTGTGAAGGACTGATGCTACAGCAGCTAGAGAACTCCGGCAAGTTTATCAAAGGTGGTTGATCTTCTTCATGCAAGTGAGCAAGTGTGTGTGTGTCAGAGCCAAGGGCCATTGAAAGGAGGTTTTCAACATCAAGACTCAGGTTGTAATCTTTGCTTTCCATCAATATGATACAGTAATATGTCCCTTTCCCATAAAGCTAAGTTCACTTTATTGTATAATTTCTTGATCATATACATAGATTTACTGTTGAATATATTAAGTTGTTTTCACTTCGATTGGTTTGAGTTGCCCTGGTCTTGACTGCACAAGAGCATTGGAGCGAAGCTGGAACAACAAAGACCATAGGAAGCGATCAGAAGGTATGTTTCATGATTCTTGCCTCCTAGTTCATTCAATAGTCGAAATTTAGGGAAAGAGTATTATTTTGTCTTGCTTTGTTCTAGATCCAGGTGGATCTAGGGATATCGGTTCGTGTCCGCACTTATGGATTTATCCAATAACAAACTACCATTCCTATAAACTCATTTTTCTTATCGAAAAAGAGAGGAGAAAGTGAATTAGGATGTACTTTGTTTATGACGTTCATCCTAGTTTCTCTTATTCGCAAGCTTGATCCAAATTTTAGCACAAATCAACTCCTACAATGAATAACAAGAAACAAACAGCTTCCTTCTACTCCAATGGATTAGGAAAAGTAAATTCATCTTATGCAAATCAAATTAAACATATACAAGCACATGAAACCACATATTTGAAGGAAATAGGCCAACTATATTAGATGAGAACTTCAAAAGGAAACTTGCAATCTTCAGATGATGTTGTAGCAGCCTCTCAAAGTCCTCTTTGTCAAACCCTTGCTCGAAAGATCCGCAATCAAAATAACAGTTCTTTATTGATTTTCTCCTCCTTTTCACCATGGTAATACCTCCATTTATAGGCTTTGAGAGACTCAACTACCTTCGGTATATTTGGAATTAGTTGAGGATATGGCTCCAATAGTTGTGATATCTTCCTTAGATGCATCCCTAGAGTTATATTCGATCCAAACTAACCCAATCCATCCATAGTTGTCTTCAGAAGAAAATGGGATTTCATCCAAGATTTACTCAACCAACTCAATGCTCTCCTAAAATGGGCAACAGAGCGCTACAACTCTCCCTCTGAGATAGACAAGGAGCGCTAGCGCTGCCTTTGTATGAGAAGAGGAGCGTTGATCTTCCAAAAAGTTACCAAGATGAATAATTCCCTAGTAAAAATTTTTGTTCCAACTGTTAGATGATGTGGCTTCTTCTTCTAACATGTTTTAGGGGTTTTCCCAAGTTTTTTCATGGTGTCATTTGAGATGCGACACTTAGGAGAGAATATGTGACACTTGTGACAATGAAAATGAGACACTGTCAAAGTGAGGAATTTTGATGTGTAACACCTCCCCCCCCCCAATATAACCAATGGGGTAATGGAGAAATATGATAAATAATTAAATTAGGAGTGGGCATAACCAACTCAATAAAGATATAGTCATAGTTGTAATAAGACAAACTGGGTTTGTGATGACCCAAATCAATACAAACATGGTTGGGTTTATGAATACCCAACCATCATCAACATAGAACTATTAAGATCTTAAAGAAATGCCAACACTAAAATGATCATTATATTGGGGAATATTATATTTGATATATCCATCTGATAAATAAGTATTGTAGAGAGGCATCAATACAAAAGAGAGAGGATATGAGAGTGAGTGGTCATACAAAACTCAACTGGAAGAGTCAATTAGAGATGGAATAAGAGAGACTGGGTTTTTGATGACCCAACTCAACATAAAAATGGACCCAATAATCTATTGGAAGAATGTTGTGACCAAACTACTCATCATTAGGGAGACCATGATATTGAATTGCCTATACAAAAAGAAGTGTTAGAAGAAACATCATGTATAGGAATTAACTCTAAGATCCTCATCCCTTAAAATAAAGTGATCACTCAACCACTTATATACTGAAAGAATGTTGCCACTAAACTACTCATCTACTAGAAATTATTTTCATCGACTTTCTCATCCAAGGAGGAGGTTTGAAAGACATATCCTACCCATACTACACATTTACTAAAATAATAGTGCCACTGAAAGATCCATCTAAATAATTCTTGGAAGTAACATCCTGTAAGAGTAAGGAGAGATGGAAGTACCCAACTCTAATAAGACCAGTTGTATCATAAACGAGAGTAGGAAGACCAAAATACATATATCTGAAAGAGATTGAAGATAAATATGAATGCTGAAAAACAACATGGGAGTGGGTGTGTAAATCCCCAACATAGATACATATGATAGAGAAAAATTAAGAATGAATAACAAATATAATATGAGAACTTGAACACAATCTAGAGAACATGAATACAACATGGGTGTGGATGTGTAAATACCCAACACAAGTGTGGGTGTGTAAATAACCACAAATTCACTTGAGAGAGAAGATATTAGAAGGAATCTCAAATACAAAATGAGAGTGGGTTTATAAGTACCCATATCCTCACAAAGAGTGGTTGTGACCAAAATATAGAATATAGGCGGTTGAAATACAAGTGAGACTTGGTGTTCGGAAAACAAAATTGAAAACATTGTTTACCATAGTCAAAAATAAGTGAGAGGGTTAATGAGTTCCTATATAAACATAGGGTCAACCCTATGCACAAAATCCTCCTTGAATATGGACAGGAGGCTAAGAAGAGAAAGAGTTAGATCACACCTTCCCCTCTTCATATTGGACATGGACCATAAAAAAACAGAGCCTCCCAAAACACCATAATATAAACACAATAATGGTTTCATGACCTAGTAAGATGGAATTTGCAGAGAAACTAAACCAAACAAGAGAGACAAGACATAATTAAAATAGAAAGTAAACAATGGAAATCACATACAATACGCAGATATTTACCCTGGAAACCCTTAACCGGGAAAACCATAAATTCTTCAGTGACTCCCACTCTTTTGTTGTCTTATTCATTCATTGAATAAAGAGTTGTGTGACTAACCTTTTTCTACACCTAAGACCATTTCATCATCCTAATCTCTTGCTTAATTACAATAACAACTCTACAACCAATTTGGCTTCCTCTTCATGACCAATGTACTCTCTACCAAGTAACGTCTACCATCCATTTAGAAAATATTACATAATGCACTATTTATGGGAATATCTACATGTAAAACCCTAATTCATGGTGCTCAAAATAATTATAGATCCATGAAGATGATTGGCTGCAATCCCATAAATCTTGGCATTTTGTCGTTGGTTTTGACCACCAGTCAAATACCAATCAACTGCGAAATAGCTATCTAGTTAACCCCCTTTAGACCATAGATCATCTACCAATAGACCATCCAGTCAATCACCTTCCGACCTCTAGTTGAATAACCTGACAACCTATAGTCGGCTACCAATCAACCATCCAGTCGATCACCTTTCAACTATTGACTCGAATTAATTTTTCAGTGGATCCTCCTCGGCTAGCTAATTGGTTGATTGAGTTTCCACTTGTTGTGTTCTTTGCATAAACAATAGAAGCTTAAATTGTGTTCATTTACCTATGGAAACAATTCCCATTGCCTCTCTACACAAAGATAACTTCTCATCACTCACAAACTTGCTCAAGCAGTCTACAATGATTTTCAAACTATCTACCTTCTCTAGCATCACCTTCTTTTTTTCCACCATGTCTCTTACGAAATGGTATTGTACATCAATATGCTTCATCCTAGAATGGTAAGTTGGGTTCTTTTCCAAGAAAATTGCACTCTAGTTGTCACAATTTATCCTCATGGATTGTTGTTCAAACCCAATTATTAAACACAATCTATGCAACCAAACTACTTCATTTCCTACATGGGTGGCTTCCATGTATTCATCTTTTATTGTTGATAAGGCTACTACCACTTGTCTCTTACTCATCTAATTGATTTCTCCACCGAAAATTCTAAACATATATCCATTTTTCATGGTATCCCAAATTCCTAGGGATAAATAAGGAGATGATGTCTTAAGGCCCTCGGGTTGTAGACATGGAGTACCGAGAGACAACTTGACCAGTAGTGTTTACTTGCATAGACAGAGACCCACCTCACCACCACATGTTCAGGTTCATCATGACAATATCCACCACATTAGATGGCTTTCGGGAAACATTGGGTATTGATCCATGAGTTACAAGTCATGTATTATGGTGAGTGTCATTTCAATATTTGAGGCATTTAATTTTGTTGCATTTAAAATTGTTTTTGATTATCTAACGTTTTCTTGGATATTGTGCTATTTGCCCTGTTTCACTTTGGTGGTTGACATTGCGCCATAGTAAGTGGGTCACCATTAGGGATAGGTTTTCTACTTGGAGGTCCTCTTGGTGAGTTATCGTTCCATTCCCGACCATACTTTTCAATTTCCACACTTCATCCCCTCATCTCCTTACATTTTGGGATTTTCAGGTGTATTGACCCAAGAAGGGATTGTCCCTCATTTCATGGGAAGAAGGGGGTGAAGGCCCAGATGCTTGTAGCTGGAAAAAGATAAAATATAATAATGAAACTTCTATATGCTTTCCCAGGGATCCCAAGGAGAATGAAATGTCTCTCATAAGAAACTGATGGGACCTGTAAAAATTAACTAATACGAAATGCCAACCAAGGTGGAGCAGGTGTGAGCATTGTTTTTCATGCTTAGGTAGAAGACCTACACATGAATTCAACTTAGGGAAGCATGATGTGACCAAGTTAGAGTCAATTTGGAAACTATTTTTCATGCTTAAGTAGAAGCCCCACCTTGTCTTCAACTTGGAAACATTTTAAAAAGACAAAAGGAAATAAATGAGCTTGGAAAAAGGTTGCATTGAAAATGAAGGTGCAACACATCCTCTACAAAGGCACACGTAAATGAGATACTATGATCCCTTGTATGTCATGAACCACATGCCCAAGAGTATTTTCCCCATCCATTTAAATTTTTCCACACGTCTTAGAGAGGGATCCACTTGGAAAACACTCCTAAACTTGAGGTACGATTCACCTAATAGGTCACTTTATCAACCCTCCCATACCCAAACTTGGAAAATTGCATAGGGTATTTGAGCACTTGTTTATTTTGATAAGGTGGTTTGGATGTACATGCTTAGATGGATCTTTTATTGATTTGATTTACTTATCATGATGCATTTGACTTGATATCGTTGGAGGGTGTATTCATCATCTTTGTAGCACCTTGTTTGGTGGACAAATTTGGAAGAATAAGCCTAGCTCGGGCTTCCTTGGAGCTTGAAGCCCACCGATTGGATACCATGGCATGCACTCCAGATGATGATGGAAGCCTTTTGAGGCTTGAGATATTGCCTTGGAGTACCTCACCCATGCCCCTATTATCCCAATGTTTTACCTTTGGAGGCCAAAACGTCATACTTTAAGGGCTTGACGTCATGCGTGGGTTAGGGTTTGGTGGTGAAGGGACACATGGAATAATTTGATGAGGACACATTAATTTGGTGGAGAGAGGGCCCTAGAACCTTGAAGGAAGGCCTTTAGAGGGCCAATGTTTCATCCCCAACCTCAACGACTTTCCAAAGATGCCAAAACTTTGTCCTAAAGGGGTGACGTCATGCTTTTTCTAGGGTTTCTATTGTGCAAAATCAAATTTTAAATTGTAAAGGGGAAAAGTAAGGGTTGTTGTCCCCTTACTTTGTGGTTTACCCTAGATTTTGTGGTCAAACTCTTATTATAGATTTTTGTATAAATAGAGATCATTTCTATCTCATTTACATCATAACTCTCCCATCTTGGAGATGATTCTTGGCTGAAATTTGTGCCTTACTTGGGAAAATTTGTCTTTCTCTATTGATACTATCTCTTGCTATGGTTTTATTTGGATATTGGATGAATAATTAAGGTTCTATATTTCTTGGAGGTGTTTTCTTTCTTCTATGGTGGATTTTCTTTGTTAAAAGGAGTTTATCTTGTTAATGCTTGGACTAGGTAAGGAATATTTCATGTTATTGCTTCTTTTATTGGTCACAGGGTTAATTTGTTAAACTTTTGGGGAGTATAAGGGCATAAAACCCCACTAATACCATCATATTCATCTTGGAATAATTTGTTGCATAAAGGAATACTATGAGGAGTAAAAGGGTTACACCCTCCAAGGGTTTTCCCTAGCTAGTCTTGCTTTCCTTGGGGAGTAAAAGGGCTTACACCCCGAAGGAAGTAGCACAACTAGATGTTTCATTTTTAAATACTCCATAACCCAATAGTTAAAGGAACTAATATCTTTCATTAGAGAAATAAAATCATTTCATTGGGATACGTAGAAATACGAGATATCGAAATTGTTTAAGTTAGAATCGTTTCTACATGTTATAAGCTTTCTTGTGCTCTAAGGGAATCCTCTTTTATCCAAGGATTTCATTGCTGCAATAAATTTAATGCTACATCCATTAGGGCTGCAACAAACTTCACTTTCTTTCATCATTTACTCACTTTTCAACCGTGGAAATTGACTTCTAAACCTAGATTATTGTTCTATTGGTTATGGGCTATCTTTTTGATGGTTTACTTTTTTATTTTTATGGTTGGAACTTGTTGTTGTAGCAATTGTTTACTACAAACATAAGGCTTCTATAACACTTTATTGATGACTTCATTTGGAAGCCCTAATTTACCGTCAAATTTCATGCTTAAGTATTGGAAAGTTATCTATTGTTTTAGTACTTCATTGTCCAATAATTATTTGACAATTTTGATGGTTAAATATGTAGTAACTAGTTGTTTTACTTGTTGATATATATTTATGTTGATTGTTGCAAATAGGTAAAGCAAGATTAACTTGCTTGTCCATTGGAATTTTTTATCTTTTATATTGTCTTTTCTTGTGTCTCGGGTAGGTACAGCCATATTTTGTATGTACTCAAACACTTGGAAACAATAAACCACCTCTGAAGCTAATTTTCAAGCCACTCTCCACTTAGCAACTTGACATATAGGGGAATCTCTTCATAAGTATCAATTTCCATCTCACATTCTCCCTAGGGTCCCCCTTGAGGTGATCACTTCACCTCTAAAGTCACGGGAATACCTATCTCAGGTGAAAGTGGGTAGGTATTCTCTTAGTTGTCTCCATATTGTGGTTTGGGTCGAGATTTTCCCAACCTACAATTTGTGCAATATCGGGTTGACCTTCTTCGATCATTATCTCTATCCCAGTCGGCGTTGACAAAGCCATGTATATCCACTTCCCTGCCAGTTTCAGGTTTCTTTGGTAATAGATTGCATACTATGTTGTGCCACACAAGTACCTAAACACTCAGAGATAGCGGTCCATTTTTGTTTCCCAAGTGTCGACGTGTAACTTCTAAATACTCCCACTGCATGGGAAATATATGGTTGAGTGTAGACCATTGCATACATTAGACTACCAAAAACGTTAGCATTTCCTCTATTTATTCTTGTGTCCTTGGACACTATTCAACAGTTAGTATTACCCCTATATGAATAGGTACCTTGATCGATTTTCACTCTTGCATGTTGAAATGTTTTAAGATTGTTTCAATGTACTTCGTATGATGTAACCAATTTTTTCTAACTACCCAATCTCTCTTAATCTCCATTCCTAGAATGAATTTAACATCACCAAGATCCTTCATGTCAAACTTGGAGGATAGTTGCATCTTCACCTCCTTTATAACATCCATGTTGTTTCCAACTAGCAACATGTCATTGACATACAACATTACATAGATGAAACAATTGCCTTCTTTCTTGGTGTTATCACATGGAATTGATCGGGTCAATCCAACCTTAGGTTTTTTAATTTTTATCATTAGTGTTGTTTAATTTTTACTTTTGTCCTCTTCCTGATAGTCCTCTTAGGTCTTATCACAATAAAGTTAGTGTTGATGTTGACTTATTACCCTAGGTTATATCTTTATCTTACGATAAGATTGGAAAATCCATTATTCTTATGCCTCCTCCACCACCCTGACATGTCACCACTTCCACGATGTACTAAAACCCCTCCACTTTGTCCCTCTACCCGTTAGAAGGTCAAATCAAGTTCTTTTTGCATGCTACCATCTCATCAGATAGTTTGCAATGCATCTGAGGTACACTTTGCTCTCATCACCATAATTGTACTTATGATGCTTTGTCAGTCGATCTCCTTATTTTTCAGCACTTATGTTTTTAAGGAAATAACTTGGGATTTCATCATTTAAAGATTTTCTGATTGTTTTTCCAAGATTTCAAATTGCTCCTATCTCGGTGCTGCAAAAACAGGTGTTTTCAAGCAGGCGCTACAAAAATTGCCGCGAACTGGCTGGCGAAAGTGAGTTGGAGGTTAGACCAGCTGTAGGTGGATTCCTCCAAGATCAAGCATATAAATTTTCAAGCCTCAACCTCTAGGTGCTCCATGAGCATTTTAATCTATTTCGAAGTACAATAAAGGATTTTTTTATCATCTCTTCTCCTAGGCACTGCGAACTGGTGGTCCACGCTGCCAACTATCCCTCTTACCTCTGTTATCACAATTCTCAACCAATTTCAGAGATCTCAACCCCTTTTAATAAATCTTAAACAAACCTTGATGTTATGCCACCTTGTCTATGCCATATTTGGCCTTTTTTTGCTTATGCTACGAACTCTGTTGTGAATCCCCTGTTCTGGTACTGCAAACTCTATGCATAACTTAGCACTGTTATTTACCTACCTCTGAACCTTTACCATCTTGTTTCCATCAGTATTTCCATTCTAATTCAAGTCTAAAGTCTATCTATTTTGGAAATTTTTAAAATAAAGGACTTTTGTTGGTAAAGTTATGATGATTTTGTAAAAGTAAGGGTGAAGTATTGAACAACATCTTTTGCAACAAGATTTATCCTCGTATCTCCATTTTCCTATGTAGTCTTCTTTCATTTCCTCACTATCAGTTGCCCTTTCATAAGCCTAGAGGTAAAATAGGTTGAAAGACTCTAAATCCTTATATAGAACCATCCTTTGAAAGAGATTATCCATCAAACCCTAAACCCTTTGTTTTCCTATTTTGCCTCTTGCATCACTCAAATTGTTGGTTTAGTTTTCTTCCTATAATATCAATGGATACTCCACAATAGAAGAAGGCTCACGAGGGTGGGGGAATAGTGAGGACTAAACCCTATGACATGAAACTATTTTCTATTGAACCTCTGATCAGGGACGTATTCCAAAGAGTGGGATGTTTCAATTTTTGCTAGACAATGCAGAGGGGGCACCCTGAGGTCACTAGAGAATTTCCCTTGAATTTTGATGGAACCAAAACTAAGGTGGGGACTCTTGAACATGAGGTATCTGAAGAAACCATACCAATAGCTACTAAGATACCAAATACTGAAGAAAGATGGTTTAAGGCCATGAATCTAAATGCATCCTTCTCTAAAGAATTCCTTAAACCAGAATGTTAGGGAGATGACCTATCAAAGGGAGTTCCTAGGAGCCACATGGTTGAAGGATATTATAATATGCTAAGGGTGATCCAAATATATTGCGTCTGTGAGGGAAGATTCAATATGATTTATCATTACCACATTTTACTTTTTCTGCACTTCACAGGAAAATACCTCATGAACCTCCATTTCTATTTGTTTAAAAGCATTGGAAAAATGGTTGACAGAGTCCAAGATAAGTCTAAGGCTGTTGACACAAGTGTTTTTCACTTAGGTTTGATTAAGATTCTTTTGATGGAGGATTTAAAGAAGAAAAACATTGACTGGGAGCAGTTCATTACCTCAACACACTTTCAATTGAATGTTGCTCCTACTCCACAATCCAAAGTGAAGATCCCTCTTCAGGATGATAACATTGTACATACAGAGACAAGTAAGAAGAGGAAGAGAAAAGACATTTCTAAAAATGATGAGGCTCCTAATGAACAAGAAGGAGAAGGAGGATTTTATCACTCTCCACAATGGGAAGTTTCACCCCAACCATCTCCAGAATTAGAAGAAGTTCCATCAGCCAAAGCCACAAGCACAAAGGGAATGAGGTTAATTTTCCCATTACTATATGTTGCAGTTGAAACTAAAGTTAGGAGGCCTTTCACAAGGTCATCGGCAAAGAAATAAAGTATTGAAAAAGAGAACATAGTGGAATCTTCCATCAAGAGAAAAGGTAAAGTTGTGGCTTTTGAAAAACACATTGAGGTGATAGACATAACCACCCCTCCAAAGAACACTACTTCTAAAAGTCTAATCAAACAGCTTAGAGAAGCCAGAGATGAAATTGCTAAATTTAAAAGGGAAGAGTTAGTTGGAAAGAAGAAGTTAATAGACCTCATGGATATGTATCGCGAGAATCTTGTACATGCCAAGTTCATTTCTAAGAGATCTACACCTCTTCATAGGCAACTTAACCGCCTATACAAACAAAATTTAGACTACCAAGGTCAGATCAGGGGGTTAAAGATGGAGTTGCAGCCTTTCAAGGAAGAGTTATCCAAAATAAATTTGAATGTGTTGGCCCAATCTGCCACCAAAAGGAGTACCAGACTGAGGAAGTGAAGTGAAATGTCTTAAAGAATCTCAGTTTTGGAAGTGCTTATCCTTGCATTTTTGAATATTTTGGGGAAGTATAATGCCTATGACTGAGTTTTTCACTCATACACCACATTATGAGGTTTCTATAGGCATACCTAACTCTGGAGGAAGTTTTTGGGTGTTTTGGAGCTTAAACAAGACTAATTGGGCAGCTATAGGACAGTTTGTAGTGCCCGGCATTGCGAACTGGTTTCCACGTGAAAGCCTTGTGAACTTCATTGTGAACTAACTGATATAGTCAACGCTACATGATATGTTGTGAACTCCTATTTTGATGGTTTCAAGAGGATCAATGATCACCAGATGGATAGGGGAGCATGGTACAATTGTTTGGAGGTCAGTTTAAAGTTGGAGGATACCTGGAAAGAGAATTAATGCGTTCAAAGGACACCTCATTATGAAAGATTAAGGTGTTAGGATAGTTGCCAACATTAGCCTTTTTTATATTAGTTTGTTATTTCCAATTTGTACAGGTGTAATTACCTCATTTTAATATGGAAGAATCTTATGTTAGAGGATAAAACTCACATTATATGCTATCATTCATTGTCTAGGATATAAAAGAGGCCTTATAAGACCTTTTGTAGGTTCAAATGGTTGATGTAAAAGACGTTTTTGGTGATTTTAATGTAACAAAGCCTACTCTGGTTTGATGTATCATACTTGATGAAATTTTGTTTAATGGAAGTCAGTTTTCTCTCTTTCCATCTTATCTCTCTCTCACTCTGAAATTTTACTGTCATTGAATGATTTATATGATATTTTGTAGTTGTATTACAATAAATGTTTTATTTTGATGTTGTTATAACTTTCTCGGAGTTTTTTTCTTGGATTTAAGAAGCTCTTGTATCTGAATCTTTTCTCTCCTTTGGCTACAAGTAAATCCTGATGCTAGTGGTAAACTCCCTTCATTTTTCTTACTAAGTCTTCCTTATATCCACACTAATCCTCAAAACCTTGATCTAAGTTAAACACGACCTCTTTTGTTGATGCATTTCATCTAGAATTTCCTATGTTTTGACATTGTTGAACTGAGTTTTATCCATTTGACACCACATTTTAAAACTTATCTCATAAATCTATTGATGGGTATTGAGCTTGCACTTTATCAATCAAAGTGTAACTTTCAGTGCTAACATTATCGGCATTGTTTTCGGGGAACATATTGAAAACATTTCCCTGGGATTGAATGACAAAGAAATACTGATTCTGAGGGTGCATAGTAATTAGTACATTGAATACTACAGTTTTCACTCGGCGACTCCACTGTTTCAGTTGTGGCTCCTAATGGAAGACACACGAGGTCTACCCCACATCTACCTCTGGATACACCTGAAGCTGACCCAGAGAAGATCATCAAGAAAGGAAAATATTCTCAAGAAATATTTCCAGCTGATGTTCCAGGTACTACTGGTTATTTTCTTGATTCCACTTTTAAAACACCAGTAGATATATCTAGTGCCCCTATTTTACCCTCTGTTGAAATTTCTAGAAATTTAAATTTTGAATATTTCCCTATGGAATATTCTTTTTTTCTCCCAAATTGAAAAAAGAAATTTTTGAAGTTTTTGCCTCACATTATGTTGTAAATTGGTTTAGACTTGAGAGCTTAGATTATTTTCCTACCCTAGGTTCTCCTTCTCCTCCCTCTCTTAAAATTGTTGTGACCAAAGAAGAAGAAACCTCATTTCCCTTGGAATTTCCACCATCCTCTTCCAAGACTTAGCCTCTGCTTGTTAAAACTGAAACTTCTCCATCCCATATTCCTCCCTCTCCCAAGCTACACATCATCAAGACTACAATTGTACCAATCAAGACCCAATATCCTCCTTATTCTCCTAGAATTTATAATCCTCCTCTTCATAATCCAATGGTAGGTGATAACCTTCCTAGAAATAGAATGGATTCCATAGTGACATCTAAGTATGCCCCTCTTGTGTTGCATCAGCCTATGAGTGCTCTCCCAGTTGGAGACTATCTTAAGTACATGCCCACGTTTACAGGGGAAGAGGACATAACTACAGAAGAACACCTTGTATCCTTTTATATCTATGCTCACAATCTTCATATCGAAAATGAGGATGTTTGGATGAGAGTTTTTGTACAAAGGCTTGATGGTGAGGCTAGGAAATGGTTTAGGGGTTTAACTCCTGGATCTATTGTTGGAATTGAGGCTTTGGATGATGCATTTTTTAGGCATTGGGGAGATAAGAAAGATTTATTATATTATATTACAGAGTTTGGGTCACTCAAGAGAAAAGAAGGGAAATCTATTTCAGATTTTTCAAAGAGATTTAATAAAATGTACAAAAAATCCCCACAGAAATTAAGCCTACTGAAATTTCTACCAAGATAACATATCCTAGTGCTTTTGACCCTGAGTTTTGCCTCTTTTTGAGCGAAAGGAGATCTACCTCACTAGCTCATATGCAAGATGCAACCTTGGAGGTAGAATCAAATATATTGGTAGCTGAGAAGCTCAGGGGAAAATCCGAAAGAGATAGGAGAAAAAATAGATCTGAAGCATCAACCTCTGATTCTTTTGGTGTTAACCCTCAAGTATATGAACTAACAAAGCTGGTTAAATCAATTTCTACTTAAATGAAAAAAATGAAGCTTGAGGGAAAACAAAATTATATAAATACACAAGATACTAGTAATAGAGGAAATTTCAGGAGACAAAATAATGCCCCTCGGATCCTTCAAAGAGATCAAAGAAATAAGGATGACCAAAAAGTTCAGACCCCTCTTCAAAATAACATGGTTGATGATGAAGTAGGAGAGGATGAAGAAACATATCCAAAAATTCATTGTGTGGGTGATACCTCCACATCCCCTCATCTAACTCAGTCTGCATATGAGGAGTCTCTTATGGACAATTAGTTGAATGAATTGAGTAAAGGGGAAAAAGCTAATGAAAACCAAAATAAATACAACTTAAGGTTAAAAAAGAAGGATGGGAAGCCTAGTACATCAGATCATCCCAACAAAACAGAAAATTATGCTAAGGCTTTGGTTTCTAGCAATAAAGAAAAACTTGAGGAACAAAACCCTCAAACAATGATTAAGGCTCTTTTTCCAGAAATTAAGGAGATTCTGAAAACTCCCTCTTCTTTTAGTTTTGAGAATGAAATTCAAAAGATAAAAATTCCACTAACATTTTCATAAATGATTAAAAATGAAGAGTTCAAAAGGTATCTTTCGAAGATGCTGCAATCTGAATCTTCCTCCAATTCCACAGACTCAGTGAACCTACAAGATGAAAAAGCAATAATCATAGTGGGATCTTTGGTAGAAGATATGGATGACTCTTCTCCTCCATTTTTCACATCATTGAATATTCATAGTAAAGTTTTGCACAACTGCTTGATGAACTGAGGTGCATCTCATAACCTTATTCCTAAGACTGTCATGGATGAGCTTGGTCTAGAAATTACTAAAACATATCATGACCTATACTCATTTGACTCCGGAAAAGTGAAATTCCTTGGAGTGATCAAAGACCTGGTTGTTACCTTGTTTCAATTTCCCATGAAGAGTGTGTTCACGGATATTGTGGTGGTTGATGGCCCCCCCTAAGTTTTGGATTCTATTGTCAAGATCTTGGATCAAAAAACTAGGGGGAACTTTGAAAATGGACCTTTCATATGTCATTATTCCTGTATTTGGAGGAGAGCATAGAAGGATTTATAGGGAAGCACAACTATCTTACATCATCAGTGATGAAGCTAATCCTACAAACCACCCTATTTTGTAGTTGACGCTGATCTAGGATCCAATATCTTACAACTCACTGATGCTCCTCATTCACCTATTGAAATCAGAAAACAACCTATTAAGACACCTTCTAAAAATACCTCAGTTTGGAAGATGTTTTTTGATGGGACCTCTTCTAAAGAATGAGTTGGTGTTGGAGTAGTTTTTATCTCCCCAACTCAAGAAATCATATCCTTTCCTTATAAACTAGAATTTGAAACAACAAATAATGTAGCAGAGTATGAGGCCCTTGTATTGGGTTTGAGGGCTGCTAAAGATATGAAGATTGAGGAGTTAGCATTGTTTGGGGATGCTGAACTAATTGTGCATCGGGTTAAAAATATGTATCAAGCAAAACACCCCAAGTTAAGGACTTACCGAAATGAAGTTTGGGATCCTATTGATAATTTTTTATTATCTTTTAACATCTCTTTTGTTCCAAGAGAAGAAAATGATATGGAAGATTCTTTGGTTTTTTCTACAAGTAACTTTAAAATCCCTTTGCCCCCCAAGATCAAATATGATGTGGAAGTGTATGTGCTTGTTCGATGTAGAATTAAATTCCACATCTAATTAGTACGCACTCGGCGTAATTTTATCTCATGGTGGGTCTATCAAAAGTATGTAGAGTGGGTACTCATTGGATTTGGAATGTAATTCTGCATCTAACAACTTCCTACACTTGAAATTTGAGTAATCTATATGGAGATTATTCAAAAATATGATTAAAAAAAATAGTTTTATTTTTTCCCTTTGAAAATTCATAACTGTTATTTGATTATTGTCCTTAGTGTTAATATTTTTAGTGTAACTATGGAAGATAATCTTGTATATTTTTTTAGTCAAACATTTGAAAGGTTATTATAATTATATTGTACAAGTTCGCTCAACACAAATTATTATATTATTGGTATTTTACTTATAATTGTAAAAAGCCCCATTCTTGCTAGTCGGCCCTGTTTTATGGGTTAGTTAGGTCAAGAGTCATGTCTCTTCAAGAGACATTGTTGCGTATAAATAGAGGATAGGTTCCTCTCATTTGGACACACACTCACACACTTCTCTTGTGCAACTTGGAGCACATAAGAAGGTCTAGCGCACAAGTCTTGGATACTGGTTCTTTTGATGTTTTGGTCTTGGTATTTATTGGAGAGCTATAGCGCATCATTGTACTGGTTGAAGGAATCTATATTGAGGATTTTGGTTGTTGGGTTTTCTCCCCCCACGAGGGTTTCCCAGGATAATCTTTGTGTTCTATTGTATCTGTGATTGTCTATCTTTTAGTGATCCTACTACAATTGCTATTGGAATAAGTAATTGTAATTGTGTAACTGGAAAAATTAAAATTCCAACATGGTATCAGAGCAGGATTGAATAGAATCCATTTGCAGATCTAGAATCCTAAAAGAGAGTCATTTTCATCTTAGAGACATTTTCCAGACAAACCAATACCATCAAAAGGTGGGATGACTACCGGAACAAAGATCGATGAGAAGATAGATAGAGTTGATAACTTTAGGGCCTGGAAGTACAGAGTAACCCTCCTTCTTGAATAACGTGAACTGGATAAATTCATTATAGAAGAGGTTCAAGAACCTCAAGGAGATGAAGCTAAGGAAAAATATAAGAAGGACATGGTGAGATCAAAAAGGATTATTGAAGGCTCCATTAAGGACCACCTTATCCATAATATATCATCATTATCTCCTCCAGAGCAAATAATGGACACCTTAACTCATATGTTTGAGGGACACAACATAAATCGAAGAATGACTCTGAGATCTCAATTGAAGAATGTGAAAATGAAGAACTTATAAACCATTCACTCCTACTTCTCAAGAGTGAATCAAATCAAGGAGCAGATAGAATCCATTGGTGACTCGGTAGAAGGAGAAGAGATGGTGATGACTACCTTGAATGGCCTCCCAAATCCATGGGATGCATTCATCCAAAGAATTTGTTCAAGAAATAATATTCCCAAGTTTAGTAGGCTTTGGGAATATTGTAACCAGGAAGAATCTAGGACAACTGCAAGAGAAGAAAATATGGCAGATGAAGATCAAGACCTAGCTTCCCACACCAAGAAAGGAAAGAACAAGAAGGATCATTATTTACCTGAGAAGTTTAATATGGGTCAAAGAGACAAATAAAATATCATATGTTACTATTGTCAGGAATTGGGACACTTTGTTAGGGATTTCCCCCTCATTATGGAAATTAAGAATAAGAAAGTAAGTAAGAGGCATCAATCTCACATAGTTGAAGATGATGAGCCTCCCAAGAAGGTTGCAAAGAAAGATGAATCAAGTGATTATGATTATGTTCTTATATCATCCCTCACAGGTATGTTTACTCATGGAAGTGACACTTGGTTGATAGACAGTGGTGCTTACAAGCAAATGACAGGATATCAAGACTCCTTATCTAAACGTATTCATAAATATTCACCTCACAAGGTGAAATTGGGTGATGACTATTAGTATCCAATCAAAGGTGTTGGAGAATATTCCTACAAGTTAAACTCAGGAAATCCAATGAAGATGAAGGAAGTTCTTTGTGTTCTAGGTTTAAAGAAGAATCTTCTCTCAATTTCAGAATTGGACAAGAAAGGATACAAAGTAGCATTTATTGATGATCAAGTTCTTATGTAGCTTAGAGGGAAAACACTTGATGATGCAGTAGTGATTGGAGTTGAAGAAGGAAGACTCTACAAATCAAAAGGACATTCAGACTCCTCATCATGATATTATGAATCCCAGTGAACTATGGCATAGGATATTTTCTCACCTACACTACAAAGCTCKTCCAGTTGAGAGAAAAATGGTGATAGGTATTCTAGAAATCCAAGMAGAACCAAATGGTGTGTGCAAAGGATGTGCACAAGGAAAGAATGTGAAGCACTCCTTTCCCAATAGTGATAGCAGAGCCAAAGGAGTTTTGGACATCRTGCATTTAGACGTATGTGGACYGATGTCAACAGCTTCACTAAGTGGGTATGTATATTATGTATCTTTCATTGATGATTACTCATGTAAAACTTGGATTTATTTKTTAAAAGAAAAGAATGAATWTTTTGSAAAATTCAAAGATTTCAAGGCTCTAGTAGAAAACTTGACAGATCGGAAGATAAATACCTTGTGATCAAACAATGGAGGTGAATTCACCTTAGAAGAATTCAAGGAGTATTGCAAGGAAGTTGGGATTAAGAGGGAGTTGTATAMTCCCTATAACCCTCAGTATAATGGAATAGTTGAAAGGAAGAACCAAACAATCATGGAAGCAGTAAAAGCCATGATCAAGATCTTCCTATGCATCAGTGGGCAKAAGCGAYGAAGACGGTAGTGTGCATGYAGAATAAAAGTCCCCACAAGGTGCTTGAAAACAAGACACTCGAGGAAATGTTTTCAGGAGAGAATCCATAAGTCATCCATTTCAGAATATTTGGTTGCCATGTATTTTTTCATGTCCCCAAGGAAAAGAGGACAAAGTTGGACCCTTCCGGATGGAAGGGCATATTTTTTTGTTACAGTGACACGTCGAAGGCTTATAGGATATACATTCTCAGTCACTAGAAAGTGGAGATCAGTCGGGATGTAACCTTTGATGAGAATGTAGCTTTCAGTAAATCCAAATAGATTCGTACAGAAGAGGCACATGAAGAAAAGAATGAATTTCATAAAGTTCCAGAGGCAGTTGAACCAGAGGAAGTCATTCTAGAGGATCATGACATGGTAGAACCTCAAAAACCAATCGAGATACCTTCTCGCAAGAGAATACCATCTTGGACACAAGAGCTCATCAGAGATGCAGAAAGAATTGGTGCCCCAGAGAAATATTTTAGGGAAAGTGAGAAGCCAAAGTCGTATTCCAGCTACATGGCATGCTTGTGTGACATAATGGATGCAGAACCTTCCAGTTATGAAGAGGTTGCAGAAAATCAAGTATGGAAATATGTCATGGCATAGGAATACCAGTCCATTATGCAGAATGATGTCTGGGATGTGGTTCCCAGACCAAAGGAAAAATCTGTGGTGAGTTTGAAATGGATCTACAAGACGAAACACACAGCCGATGGCAGTATTGAAAAATATAAGGCAAGATTTGTGGCCCGGGGTTTCTCTCAAAAGGAAGGGATTGACTATGAAGAAATTTTTTCTCTCATAGCAAGATATACCTCGATCATGACTATACTTTCATTGGACGATATGATGAAATGGAAGGTGCACTAGATGGATGTAAAGACATCCTTCTTGAATGGTGAAATAAAAGAGGAAGTTTATAAGGAGCAACCACTTGCATTCGAGACACATGACAGGGAGACTCATGTGTGCATATTAAAGAAGGCTTTATATGGATTGAAGCAGGCACCCAAATCATGGTATGGTAGGATTGAAAATTTTCTGATGACCTTGGATTTTACCAAGAGCAGTGCAGATCCTAACCTTTACTTTAAGGTTGAGGATGGTGAACTGGTGATTCTACTTTTGTATGTAGATGACCTATTTCTAACTGGTGCAGAAAATCTCATCAATGAATGTAAGAGAAAATTGGTTGCAGAATTCGAGATGAAATATTTAGGAATGATTCACTACTTCTTGGGACTAGAAGTTTGGTAGATGGGATTTTCCTAAATCAAGGAAAGTATGATGTGGAAATCTTGAAGAGGTTCGAGATGTTGGGATGTAAGGCCATGGTTACCCCGATGGTATCAAATCTTAAGTTGTTGGAGGATACAACTTGAGACATTGTGGATTCTACCTTATACATGAAGATAGTGGGCTCGTTGATGTATTTGACGAACACAAGACCAGATATATGTTTTGCTATGAACACCCTAAGTCAGCATTTGGAGCAGCCCAGACAGGTTCAATTGGTTGTAGCAAAACATGTGTTGAGGTACCTTAAGGGTATTCTAGGTCATGGTCTCTAGTATAGATATGACCATGAGTTTGGATTGTATGGATACTCAGATTCAGATTGGGCCGGCAGTATTCCTGAATGGAAGAGCACTTCCGGATACTATTTCAGTTTTGGATCTAGTGTGGTCTCCTGGAGCAGCAGAAATCAGTCAAGTGTGTCACTCAGTACGGATGAAGCTGAGCATGTGGCAGCATGTGCAACGAGCAGAAAAGTAGTATGGATTTGGCAGTTGTTATTTGGGTTATTTGGTCTTAAATTGGAGGCAACCTGCATTTGGTGTGACAACCAGAGTTGCATGAAGTTGTTAGAGAACCCGGTGTTCCATGACAGGTCGAAGCATACCTAGATCAGATATTACTATATCAGGGATATGGTACAGAGGGGAGCAGTGAGGCTCCATTTCATGACTACCGAGGATCAGGTTGTAGATGTGTTCACCAAGTTTTTGTCAAGGATGGAGTTCGAGTACTTCAGGGACAAGCTTGTTGTGGTCCCTCTTCAAAGGGAGTGACAGGTGGAACTCATCCATCATAAAAAATGGTTGGCACTAAGTATGGAAAAATCTCATCCAGCATGAAAAAGGGTTGGCACTGAGTCTGGTGGGTCTCATCCAGTATGGAAAAGGGTTGGCACTGAGACAGGAGTGCACATGATCAGGTATTGATGCATTGCAGGGAGTGGATGTCCTAGGTACATGTTTTAGTTATTGAGAGATACCCACAGACCTTGGTTGCATGGGGTGAATTCATGTTTCACTATGGATATCCAAGGATGTATAGATTCGCATGTTCAATAGTCAATGGATGTGATCTCGTGTGGTATCCGACTTGGATTCTATGTCTGAAAATAATACCTTCCTAGTTAAGAGGGAGTGTTAATATTTTTGGTGTAACTACAGAAGATATTTTTGTATATTTGTTTTATTCAAACCTTTAAAAGTTTATTATAATTATATTGTACAAGTCCGCTCAATAGAAATTATTATATTATTGGTATTTTACTTATAATTGTAAAAAGACACATTGTGGATAGTTGGCCCTATTTTATTGGTTAGTTAGGCCAAGAGTCATGTATCTTCAAGAGACATTGTTGTGTATAAATAGAGGATAGGTTTCTCTCATTTGGACACACACTCACACACTTCTCTTGTGCATCTTGGAGTGCATAAGAAGGTCTAGCGCAAAAATATTGGAGACTGGTTCTTTTGGTGTTTTGGTCTTGGTATTTCTTGGAGAGCTATAGCACATCATTATACTGGTTGAAGGAATCTATATTGAGGATTTTGGTTGTTGGGATTTCTACCCCAATGAGGGTTTCCCAAGATAATATTTGTGTTCTATTGTATATGTGATTGTATATCTTTCAATGATCCTACTACAATTGTTATTGGATTAAGTAATTGTAATTGTGTAACTAGAAATTTAAAATTCCAACACTTAGGAGGCGCATTTTAGACCTCAAATTTCCCCTAATGTGTTGTTAGGGTGGTTGTTGTTTCACATTCCCAAAGGGGGGGCCTCACCAACCTTGTTGTCAATGATGGTTGTGAGCTTGCTAGGGTGCCCATTATTGCCAAGGCATGGATGGATACCAATTTTGAGGATGATATTGTTAGTTAACTCAAAGCAAAATAGAATATTGAGATTTATCTTGAATCAGACCTGGTGGATGAGATTTCCATGGTCATTTTTTAGCAACAAAATAAATCTTCTTAATCTCCTCATTAGTCGCTTGGTAAACTACTTTTAATTTTGGTAAGGAAGTGTAATTATTGGTTGAACGATTATGTTCACAAATCCCACAATTTTCATCTTTGTTCAATGGGAAATCCTTCAATGGATGATTCTTTATACATTTGGAACAAAATATTGATAATCCTAATTATGTTTCTTCATGATTCTTCTTTGACTACAACATATCTAGTTGAGAATATCGATCTTGAAATATTTTAATAGATTTTCAATTTTAACATGGTTGATTCCACCTCCAAATGACTTTGTGATTCGAATAATGATATATATGGGGCCCTTTCCATGGTTTTAATTTCTCCACAAATACCATAAAAACAATTCACAAATGTCATCATAACTCAGGTAAGAAACATCACCAATCCCCATCAAATTCAACAGGTCAATACATTCATCCTAAATCCCTCTCAAGAGAACAATACCTACAGTTTCCTTGTCCAACTTTCTATGTTTTAACCTTTGCAGCTTATACTAAAATCTTTCGATATAATCTTCCAAACTAACATCTTCTTTCTGGGTTGTCTTAAATGTTTCTTATCTTAAATATGTATCTTTTCAGAAGTCTTCATACATCTTCAGGAATGTATGTTGTATTTCATCCCATGTATGAATAGCATTCCCACCAACTCCCGTGAAGCATTGCATTTTTAAGTGTGACAAGGAATAATTTCAATTTATGAGCATTGGAGCAATAATCATAACTTCTACAAAGGGCATCAAATTTAAAAATAAAGGCATACATATCTTCACTTGTCGAGCCATTGAAATATGGCAGGGTTGAAGGTGTAATATTCTTCGTCTAAGTGAGTCCTCTAGGTTCCTGAATTAGGATTTCAAAAGGGATATGTTCTTCTATAATGGAGCCTATTCCTTCCTCGTATTCAATATAGTATAAAGGATTGAGATTCTAGTGATTTGACCCACCTTGTACTATTGATTCCTTAAAGGAGATAGGCTCCTTAGAAAATTTAGGCTTTTGATTAGGTTCCCTTGAAACTTTGACTCTACCTACCCACTAATCAATTCATTTGTATTCATAAGTTTTGTACTAGATGTAATGATTTGTGCCTCATCTGCAGAACTAGAATCAATGTTTGCTACTGTAGAACTAGATTCAATGAATTTCTTGTGGCCTTATTGGAACTTGAGCTTCCCCCTTGAACCTTCTCCTTCTACTGATTTTCTTACAATATGGTTAGTAGTTTGAATGGTTCTTACTACACCATGAAATCACCCCCTTGATTATCTAGTTCAATTCATGCATTTTATATGACCTAAATATAAATGTAAAATACTTCTTATAGATCCAACGTAGAGGCTGTTGACAACTCCTCTAGTTACTCCCCTTACCATGCGTTTTCCCTAAACCGGTGCAAAAAATATAATATTCCTTTGGCATCTCCCCACTAATGGTGCAAAAAATTATAGCTAATTTAATCTACCTACTAATTGTAGAAAGGATAGTTAAACTAATTGATCATTTAATTTATGAACTCGAGGATCGAAAGACTTGCGAGGTATCATGCACTTTATGTACAGGAATTAGGTATCTTATGCAAATGGTTTCTATAATAATTCTACATAACGGAATTAAATTATTAATCTATAAATTTAAATTGCACTTTGTAGGATTAAACCACAATCTGAGACCTAATTGTGAGAAGGAAATACTACACTAGCTAATTGCAAAAGAGAGAGAGGAGAGAGAAAAATAGAATCAATCTTCACACATAAGAGACAAAGAAACCAACTCTAAGCACAATGTATTAATCCTTGATAATGAGTACAATATATAGGACTCTCCACATGAGGAGTAATCTGCACTAGGTTGGGATTTCCATGTGCATGCTCAAGTAAAAAAGTAACTTCTTCCAATAACAACAATTAACTAAAGTAAAAAGTTGTTAATAATAAGAAAAGGTCAAAAATATAGGTGCAAACTTAGTGAGAATTCTACATGAAGTCAACATGCATTCCATAATAGAAAAAATCTCCTAGAATAAAACTAGAGTCCAAGAATGGAACTAAAGTCCTAACTAGTGAGAATTTGCTAATTATAGAAAGTCACTAAATAAGTGAAGTGAGTTAACTCAAGTATTAAAAGTATTAGATGGGTAATGTGCACTTCCCTTGAAGGAGAATATTCTTACTAAAGTGCGCTCTATATCCATGCAATAGGAAATGTCTCCTAAAATTAAGGAAATATGAATTATATCCTTAAAAATAGGAATTTTTCTAATGGTGGCTAAAAAATAAGAAATGGCCTAATGGTAGTTAATAAATAGAAATTTTCCTAATGGTGGTTTATGAGCCCATGGTTTTGGAAACCCATGGTATTTTCCCATGGTATTACATATAGGAATCCATCGGATAAAAAAATACTTTTTATAAATAGACATGCTACAAATAGCAGTCCTCGTGAATAGTAGGAAAAATGAAAAAATACATATGTCACTAAGTATGTAGTTGAGCATGTACCCCAACAGCCCCCCTGAAACACAACCAGGGTGTGCACAATGATGATTCTTGACAATATGAAGTCATTTTAGGTACTCATGTACAAGTATAGATGCATAAAAACTGAACAAAAATGAGGTAAAGAGGGAAAACCCGGTGGGAACAACACCACCCCCACCCCCCCTCAAAATATGTTGTTAACAAGAAAATAATGCTAACATGTTCAGCTACTAAGTTGATGTATCTCTCACTCCTATAATTCCACTCAATGAGACAAACATTTGTTCGGTGAAAGTATTTGTGAATATGCCTGCCACCAGCTATGAAGATGGACATAATTGTTTATCAATGACTCCATCATGAATTTGTCCTTGAATAAAGTGCATATGAACCTCGATGTGCTTGGTATGCTTCCTCCGAACTAAATCTCTACATGGCTTTATATTACTCTAATTATCACACCATATAACTATCGGATGATGAAAATGAACTCCCAACTCTGTAAGAAAATGCTACAACCAAATAGCATGAGTAGTAACATTTGTTGCACCCATGTGCTCTACCTTTACTAATGATAAAGAAATTTTTTATTGCTTCTTACTTGACTAACATATAGGTCTTGGTCCAAGGTAGAGTACATATACACATTAGGATAGAGAGAAGATAAGAGTCCATTTTAGCTTATCATTCCCGAGGTGCTTGTTTAATTCTATACAATGACTTCCTCAACCTGCAAACTAATGATGGATCCTGAACATATGCCTCTGGTTGCTCCATATATATATCATCTTTAATATCTCCATGTAAGAATGCATTCTTCACATCCATATGGTGTACCTCCCACTTTCTAGTTGTTGCAATAGCTAGAGCTAATCGAATGGAATCAAACTTGGAAATCGGTGCAAAATTATCCTCATAGTCAATGCATTGTACATGTTAGAAACCTTTATCTACTAAACGAGCCTTATACTTTGTAATGTATCCATCGACATCCCTCTTTTTCTTGAAAATCCACTTACATCTAACAAGTTTCATGTTGGAAGGTAGAGGAACCAACTCCCATGTGTTGTTCTCTATCATGGAATTGTACTCCTCTTTCATAGATTCCTCCCAATGGGGGTTTCCTTTAGCCTTTGCATAAGACTGAGGATCTGATCCAAGTACCATATAAAAATAAATAGACAGCAATG
>ML795545.1:99997-166220 GCA_009831015.1 Picea engelmannii
TAAGTGAGGATGGAGCCTCATTTGTTTACTCACTCACTCACACTTCTAGTGAACATATTTTGAAGGAATTTGCAGTTGCAAGAAGGAAAAGAGAGGAGCATGCTCAGTCCTAGAATATTCTTGGTGGTTTAGTCTGTTATCACATGTAAAATGTGTGCTATCGGGCCACCTAAGCTTCCCATTTCTATGGATTTCCTATAGTATCAGATCTGCATATTATTGGATGAGTCGAAGTTTTGGAGCAAATTAATGATTTGGTTTTCTTCATGTGATACTTGCCTATTCGAAACAGCATAGTGAAATTGATATCTTCTTGATGTTTTAATAGGAAACATTGGTGTCAAAATATACCCTTTATTTTTCTCAAACTTTTGTTTCTCCTAAATGGCCATATGTAGTACATGTTTTGCTTGCATATATCAAGGTTGATTTGGTCATGAATGCCATATTTTTTCTCGGAATTATTAAAAGGGTCACTATTCTTTATAGCCCAACCTTCAAATCAATGTCAAAACCACATGACATATCAAGAACTCGGGACCAAAAATCATATCACTAGCATGAGAAGAGTACAAAAATATATATTGGGCCTTTTTCTCATGCAACCAAGAGCTTGATATCTATACACTAATATTTATTTATATGTGAAAATTCATATGGATCAAAAAGGTTTGGGGCATGAGAATCAAGTCCTACTTTTAAGTTAACACATATATATGAAGCACCCGAGAGATACACCAAGACATCGCACACAAAGCATCGATCATCCAGATTTCCAAGTGACAACGAAGACTGCCCAAAGGATTCAGTTGTTGATGTGAAGATCCATCAAGGCAGCATCAATCTGCAAACAAAATATTTTATTGTCTCTCCCAACCTGGTAGGTCTAGGGAGCCTTACGTCATTTCATTTGGCAACCAGAATACAAAGTATCCAAGTGTATTCTCAAATCCACGGGTGTAAGTATCAATAGCATTCAAGCAAATTTCAAAGTAAATCGACAACACCACTACACTAGGCATCGGGGAAAAAGGAAAAAACCCTCATGGAATACTAGAACAGAGCAGTATCGACATAGATGCCTCATGTTGATTTATAGTTTGGTAAAGGAATAATCAAAATTACACAACAATTCGTAGGTGTTCATAAGCATGTAGGATTGAAGTCTGAGCCTGAGATCAAATACTAATATGCATTTCCCGTTGTCAAGTACATCATGTGTCGAGCAAAATGATCGTTTGGGAAAAATAATTAAAGGGCAATGTTCTAAGCAGAATTTTTGAAATTGACAAACTACCCATCATATAAATGGACTACTAAATTTAATAGTGCTTCTAAATTGGATCGCTTGCAACATTGGACACCCCCTGATCCACTATTTGCACCAATTTCAAATGCACTATAGTCATGTGACAGCCTTTTAATCTATGTTGTCTTCATGAATGGTGTCATTGGGATATTTGATTGAGAAAGCTTGAGGCCACGTTTCCGTATTACACCTTCCATATATATACAACAAGGATTCATCAGTACCAATGTATATCCACTTGTGGTTGTTTCACATCCATCAAAACCTAATCAATTTGTCATTGGGTTGATTGATGAAGGAATTCAAGTGATTGAGCCTCAAGAATCAAAGGGTAAATGGGGTATAAGACTTATGGATAATGGAACTGTAAATTAATATCCATCTGTAAGAAATCAAGGGTTGGAATTATATTCAAGGTGTTGAGGGTGTCAAAAGAATATATCACTTTCCCTAGAGGTTGTGAGTTAAGGTGAATTCATGCATTGTCAGAAGCAAAGTCCAAAGTTGATTTTCATCAATATTGACTAGAAAAAATTGAATCGAATATTACAAGCTTGCTTCCCTTGCACAAAAAATTTACACATTTGAAATCTCAACTAGAACTAAAATCCTACGATTTGTCACTTTGGAGCACAATAGAATGAGCATCATTAAGAATTGAAAATCAAAGATCCATAAAGTAATTGCAGAAAAATGATAAAACCAGCTAGAAGGGAATTATGTTGATGTTAATAAAGATCTAGATGTATGCATTGTCAATGCATAGTAAAACCCTTACCAATAATAAGGAACAGAGTATTTTCTATCACTCAGGTCAAAGATAGAAATGCAAGTATCACAAGCTTTTCACATTGTAAATATACCAAGAGTTGATGTAGGGAGCACTAGTTTCCGGCATGTTGAAGAAAACTATTCGCTATGTAAACTCGCTATGCAACTGTTTTAGCTTATAGTTACGCAGCGAGATACAGCAGATCGCTACGCAACTGTGACAAAGACAACTAGTCAGCTCCAGATCAGCATCCATAGGTCATCAATTGTACCAACTCACCCTCATCGACTTTAGAAGCTTAAAGTCATCGTAATGAAGATTTAGAATCTTAATTTGTTAGATAGTTTGAATGTAATAAATGAGTCATAACAGATATCTATTTTCTTGGAAAATAGTTTTCAACTGTTTCTATTTTGATTGTAACTTGATCCAATCTTTTTGAGGTGATTTAGTTCATATCCCTGGATCCAAGGTAGAGTTATTTTGTATATATTTCATGATTCTCAATGAAGAAAGGGGTTCTACTTGAAGGAGAAGGAAAATCCATCGTACTGTGTTATTTTTCTGAAATGTCTATATGAGTTAATGCAGAAGCACGGTACTTTTGTTGAAGCATAGATTCATGATAGTGATGTTCTAAGTGTGTTTCTTCCTGTGTTCAATGCTTATTTCCATTTTTTGTTTAAATCTTCCAGTATTTAAACTGAGATATATGCTTGGAATTCATCTTTTATTTGATGCTCCATTCATACAATGAGATACGAATTATTTTCTTAAGATTGCATGTTTAGAATTCATCTTTAGTTTGGTGCTATGTTCATGGAAGCTTATTATTTTCTATGATTCCTCTAATTTTACATTAATAATTCATCCTAAGCTAGATGCTCTTGGTGTAATGGGATGTTAATCTTGTCTTTTATTATACCATCTCAATATTGATCTAATTGCTGAAAAACATCACGTACCTTGCCTCTGTTTTCTTAAAGTACATCTCTAGCCATTGACAATATATCCTTAAGCTCAAATTTTTTACTCCATTGCCCAATGATTTTCTTCCTCAAGATTGGCCTACCAATATTTTTAAATTCAAACCTATCTTGTCTGAATCTGACCTATGTGTATTTATTGATGAATTCTTTGATCTATTATCAGTCATTAGAAATCTGAGAGAGCCCTCTCTGGTTGGAAGGGTCAGAGTCCAACCTAAAGTTTGTTTGAAGGTTACCCCTGTGGTTTTCTTTCCACAGCCTAGGGAAATTACAGGAGGATAACATTTTGGCGCCATTGTTGGGGATCGAAGGTGAAATGTTCCCTGGGAGAAACGACAAGGTTCAGATCTGATTTTTTATGGTGGACAACAGACAGACATAAGGAGGCTTTAAATAATCCACCTGGTGACTCCATTATCAGTTGTATCCAGATGATATAGTATCAATGGTGACTCCATTTTTTGAAGATTTTAAAGCTTGAAGAAGGTACTAGTGACTCCACTGGATTTGATGAAGAACTGATATGTTTCTACAATTGTTTCAAGGTATGCATGTTTGTACTTTTCACAGATTTATGATTTTCCAAATCCTTTACCCAAGGAGTGATCTTGTTTAAGGAATGGTCCAAAATTTAATGGTGAGGATTTGAGTTTGAATTTTAAGCATATATCAAATTTCAGTGACTTTACCGAGCTTCTTAGAGTCAGACATGAAGATGTATTCCTTAGACTGTTTTATGATTCGTTCCAAGGAAAATGTAGAAGTTGGGCTAAAGGTTTGCCTACTAAATCCATGGGATCTTTTTCAATTTTTTGGGTTATCTTTTTGGAAACATGGATAGACAAGACAGAATTTGCAACACCCCCTGTTTCTATTCAAGGTTTTAAAGAATGGAATGATATGTACATCAAGGATGAAGTAGAGGAAATTTTTTCTTTAGTTTTGTCTTCTTATTTAAAGTCATGCAAATGTATCTCCGAAGACAAAAATCCACTTTTTAGAGGAGTCTGCTAAAAAACTTGAGAAAGATATTGAAGTTTTACAGGCTCAAATATAGTCTCACAATTTCAAAGATCAGAATCAGTCTTGTGAAAACCTTTTTCAGCCAAAACAAAAGGAGGTCGTGCTGGCCTTTGATTTCGAGATTAAGGAATTTTCTGTTTTGAGGAATTGGTTAGATAACTCACAGTTGAAAAAATGGGTTGATATGATAAGCACGTATGAACATAGCAAGCAGGGTAATCTAGTTATAAGTTATATTGAGATTCAGCAAATAGAACATATATTATATCATCTTATAGCTGATTATATGGAAGGTTTTCCCAACTGGAAGGTTCAACCATGTTTCCATTGTGAAAGCCAGATCTATTATCAGTTGTCATTGCTATTACATTTTCTTCTTTTGATTTTGATCAAGCATGGTCAAGGAGTCAAATTATTGAATTGGTTACTTGATTGTCTACACTGGATTTTTCATGTCACTTGATTTAGAAGTTTTCTTCATTAGATTAGAGTAGGATTATGTGCCAATAGGACACATTTTAGCATCATTTTCAGCAATTTAATTCAGTTTTCAGTATGTGTTTTAAGATGGGAGTAGTAGTCTTTAGCATGTACAAGTAACACGTGACAAATTGCAAGGTATATGGCTTCGGAACATCCCAATACATATGCACCAGATCTAGGGTTCTTTGTTGCCTCACAAGGAGGATAGCATCCTGATTGGATCCAATGTTATCACATGTAAAATTTGTGCTATCGGGCCAGCTAAGCTTCCCATTTATATGGATTTCCTGTAGTGCCAGATATGCATATTGTTGGATGAGTCAAGGTTTTGGAGCAGATTATTGATTTGGTTTTATTCATGTGATACTTGCCTATTCGGAACAACATAGTGGCATTGATATCTTCTTGATGCTTTACGAGGAAACATTGGTGTCAAAATATACCCTTTATTTTTCTCAAACTTTTGTTTCTCTTGAATGGCCAGATGTAGTACATGTTTTGCTTGCATATCACAAGGTTGATTTGATCATGAATGCCACATTTGTTCTCAGGATTATTAAAAGGGTTATTATTATTTATATCCCAACCTTCAAATCAAGGTCAAGACCACATGGCATATCAGGAAATCAGGACCAAAAATCATTTCACTAGCATGAGAAGAGTACAAAAATATATATTGGGCCTTTTTCTCATGCAACCAAGAGCTTGATATCTATACACTAATATTTCTTTATATACAAAAATTCATTTGTAGAAAAACGGTTTGGGGCATGAGCATTGGGTCCTACTTTTATGTTAACACATATATACGAAGCACCCGAGAGCTACACCAAGACATCGCACACAAAGCATTGATCATCCAAATTTCCAAGTGACAAAGAAGACTTCCCAAAGGATCTAGTTGTCGATGTGAAGGTCCATCAAGGCACCATCGATCTGCAAACAAAATGTTTTATCATCTCTCCCAAAATTATAGGTCTAGGGGGGCTTACGCCATTGCATTTGGCAGCCAGAATACAAAGTAGCCAAGTGTACTCTCAACCTCCTAGGTGTAAGTATCGATAGAGTTCAAGCAAATGTCAAATTAAATTGACAACACCACTACATGAGGCATCAGGGAAAAAGGTAAAAACCCTCATGGAACGCCTGAACAAAGCATTATCGACATAGACGCCTCTGGTTGATTTCTAGTTGGGTAAAGGAATAAGAAAAATCACATGACATTGCTCACATGTTCATAAGCATGTAGGATTGAAGTATGAACCTAAGAGAAAATATGAATCTACATTCCCATCTATCAAGTACATCATGTGTCGAGCAAATGATCGTTTGGGAAAAATAATTAAAGGCAAATGTTCTAAGCATAATTTTGAAATTGAAAAACTACCTATCATATCAATGGACTAATAAATTTACTAGTGCTTCTAAATTGGATCACTTCAAACATTGGACACACCCTAATTCACAATCTGCACCAATTTCAAATGAAATATACTCATGTGATATCCTTTTAATCTATGTTGGATTCATGGATGGCACCATTGGGATATTTGATTCAGAAAGCTTGAGGCCACATTTCCATATTACACCTTCCATATATATACAACAAGGATTCATCAGTACCAATGTCTATCCACTTGTGGTTGTTGCACATCCATCAGAACCTAATCAGTTTTTCGTTGGGTTAACTAATGAAGGAATTCAAGTGATTGACCCTCAAGAATCAAAGGGTAAATGGGGTATAATACTTTTGGATAATGGAATTGTCAATTAATATCCAACTATAAGCAATCAAGGGTTGGAATGATAGTCAAAGTGTTGAGGGTGTCGAAAGATTATATCACATTCCCTAGAGGTGGTGAGTTGTTAAGGTGAATTCATGCATTGTCAAAAGCAGAGTCCAAGATTGATTTTCATCAATATTGACTAGAAAAAATTGAATCGGAGATTACAAGCTTGTTTCCCTTGCAAAAAATGTTTACACATTTGAAATCTCAACTAGAACTAAAATCCTACGATTTGTCACTTTTGAGCACAATAGAATGAGCATCATTGAGAATGGAAAATCAAACATCCATAAAGTAATTGTAGAAAAATGATAAAACTAGCTAGAAGGGAATTTTGTTGATGCTAATAAAGATCCAGATGTATGCATTGTCAATGCAGAGTAAAACCCTTACCAATAATAAGGACGGGGTATTATCTATCACTCAGGTCAAAGCCATCAAATGTTAGTATCACATGTTTTTCACATTTTAAATATACTAGGAGTTGATGTTGGGAGCACTAGTTGTTGGCATGTTGAAGAAAATTATTCGTTGTGTAAACTTGCTACGTAATTGTTGTAGCTTACAATTACACAGCGAGCTGCAGCAGATCGCTACGCAACTTTGACAAAGACAACTAGTCAGCTTCAGAACAGCATCCATAGGCCAACAATTGTACCAACTCACCCTCGTTGACTCTAGAAGCTTAAAGCCATCGTAATGAAGATTTAGAATCTTAATTTGTTAGATAGATTGAATGTAATAAATGAGTCAAAGAAGATATCTATTTTCTTGGAAAACAGTTTTCAATTGCTTTTATTTTGATTGTAATTAGATCCTATCTTTTAGAGGTGATTTAGTTCATATCCATGGATCCAAGGGAGAGTTGTTTTCCATGTATTTCATGATTCTCAATGAAGAAAGGGGTTCAACTTGAAGGAGGAGGAAAATCCATTGTACTGTGTTATTTTTCTGAGATATCTATATGAGTTAATGCAGAAGAACAGTGCTTTTGTTGAAGCAGAAATTCATGATAGTTATGTTCTAAGTGTGTTCCTTCCTCTGTTCAATGCTTATTTCCATTTTTTGTTTAAATCTTCGAGTATTTAAACTGAGATATATGCTTGGAATTCATCTTTTATTTGATGATCCATTGATACAGTGAGATACTTGTTATTTTGTTAAGATTGCATGTTTAGAATTCATCTTTAGTTTCGTGTTATGTTCATGGAAGCTTATTATTTTTCGTGATTCCTCTAAAGTTACATTAAGAATTCATCCTAAGCTAGATGCTCTTGGTGTAATGGGCTGTTAATCTTGTATTTTCTTCGACCGTCTCAATAATAATCTAATTGTTGAAAAAAACCACTTACATTGCCTCTGTTTTCTGAAAGTACATCACTAGCCATTGAAAATATGTCCTTAAGCTTGGATTTTTTACTCCATTTCCCAATGGTTTTCTTCCTCAAGCTTGTCCTACCAATATTCTTAAATTCAAACCTATCTTGTATGAATATAACCTATGTGCATTTATTGATGAATTATTTGATCTATTATCAATCATTAGAAATCTAAGAGAGACCTCTCTGGTTGGAAGGGTCAGAATCCAACCTAAAGTTTGTTTGAAGGTTAGCCATGTGGTTTTCCTCCCACGGCCTAGGGAAATTACAGGAGGATAACATTTTGGCGTCGTTGTCAGGGACCGAAGGTGAAATATTCCCTGGGAGAAACGACAAGGTTCATATCTGATTGTTGATGGTGGACACCAGTCAGACATAAGGAGGTTGTAAATCATCCACCCAACGACTCCATTATTAGTTATATCCATATGACAGAGTATCAATGGAGACTCCATTGTCTGAAGGTTTTAAATCTTGAAGAAGGTACCACTGACTCCACTGGATTTGATGAAGAACTTAGATGTTGCCACAGTTGTTTCAAGGTATGCATGTTTGGACTTTTCACAGATTTATGGTTTTCCAAATCATTTACCCAAGGAGGGATCTTGTTTAAGGAATGGTCCAAAATTTAATGGTGAGGATTTGAGTTTGAATTTGAAGCATATCTCAAATTTATGTGACTTTGTTGAGCTTCTTAGAGTCAGACATGAAGATGTATTCCTTAGACTATTTTATCTTTTGTTTCAAGGAAAATGTAGAAGTTGGGTTGAAGGTTTACCTGCTAAATCCATAGGATCTTTTTCAATTTTTTGGGTTATCTTTTTGGAAACATGGATGGACAAGACAAAATTTGCAGCACGCCTTGTTTCTATTCAAGGTTTTAAAGAATGGAATGATATGTACATCAAGGATGAAGTGGAGGAAAAAATTTCTTTAGTTTTGTCTTCTTATTTAAAGTCATGAAAATGTATCTCCAAATACAAAATCCACTTTTTAGAGGAGTTTGCTGAAAAACTTGAGAAAGATATTCAAGTTTTAGACATTCAAATACACTCCCACAATTTCCAAGATCATAATCAGTCTTGTGAAAACCTTTTTCATCCAAAAAAAAATTGGAGGTTGTGCTTCCCTTTGATGTCGAGATTAAGGAATTTTTTGTTTTTGGGAATTGGTTAGATAATTCACATTTGAAACAATGGGTTGATATGATGAGCACATATGAACATAGCAAGAAGGATAATCTAGTTATAAGATATATTGAGATTTGGAAAACAGAGCATATATTTTATGATCTTGTAGTTGATTATATGGAAGGTTTTCCCAGTTGGAAGGTTCAACCATGTTTCCATTGTGAAAGCCATATCTATTATTAGTTGTGATTGTTATTACATTTTCTTCTTTTGATTTTGATCGAGCATGGTCAAGGAGTCAAATTATTGAATTGATTACTTGATTAGCTCCACTAAATTTTTCATGTCACTTGATTCAACAGTTGTCTTCAATACATTAGAGTAGGATTGTGTGCCAATAAGCTCATAGTTGAGCATCATTTTCAACAGTTTAATTCACTTTTCAGTATGTGTTTTAAGATGGCAGTAGTAGTCTTTAGTAGGTACAAGTAGCAGGTTGCAAGTTGCAGGGTATATGGCTTGGGAACATCCCAATGGATAGGCACTGGATTTGCCGTTCTTTGTTGCCTCGCAGGGAGGACTACATCCCCATTGGAGCCAATGTTATCACAAATAAAAATTTTGTTATCGGGCCAGCTAAGGTTCCCATTTCTATGAATTGTCTCTAGTGCCAGATCTGCATATTGTTGGATGAGTCGAGGTTTTGAAGTAGATCATTGATTTGGTTTTATTCATGTGATACTTTAATATTCGGAATCACATTGTGGCATTGAGATCTTCTTATACTTTACTAGGAGACATTAGTGTCAAAATATACCCTTTATTTTTCTCAAACTTTTGTTTCTCCTGAATGGCAAGATGTAGTACATGTTTTGTTTGCATATCTCAAGGTTGATTTGATCATGAATGCCACATTTGTTCTCGGGCTTATTAAAAGGATTATTATTCTTTATATCCCAACCTTCAAATCAAGGTCAAGACCACATGACACATCAAGAAATCATGACCAAAAATCATATCATTAGCATGAGAAGAGTAAAAAATATATATATTGGGCCTTTTTCTCATGCAAACAAGAGCTTGATATCTATACACTAATATTTATTTATATAAGAAAAAATCATTTGGAGAAAAAAGTTTTGGGGCATGAGCATAAGGTCCTACTTTTAAGTTAACACATATATACGAAGCACCCGAGAGCTACACTAAGACATCGCGCACAAAGCATCGATCATCCAGATTTCCAATTGACAAAGAAGATTGCCCAAAGGATCCAGTTGTCGATGTGAAGGTCCATCAAGGCACCATCGATATGCAAACAAAATCTTTTATTGTCTCCCCCAACCTGATAGGTCTAGGGTGCCTTATGCCATTTGCCATTGCATTTGGCAGCCAGAATAAAAAGTATCCAAGGGTATTCTCAACTCCACAGGTGTAAGTATCGATAGTGTTCAAGAAAATGTAAGTAAATCGACAGCACCACTACACGAGGCATCAGGGAAAAGGGGAAAAACCCTCATGGAATGCCAGAACAAAGCAGTATCGACATAGACGCCTCACGTTGATTTCTAGTTGGGTAAAGGAATAAGCAAAAGCACATGACATTGCCCAGGTGTTCATAAGCATGTAAGATTGAAGTCTAAGTCTGAGATCAAATATTAATCTGCATTCCCAGTTGTAAAGTGCATCATGTGTCGAGAAAAATGATCATTTGGGAAAAATAATTGAAGGGCAATGTTCTAAGCAGAATTTTTTTAATTGGAAACCTATCATATCAATGGACTGCTAAATTTAATAGTGCTTCTAATTTGGATCGCTTGCACCAATGGACACCCCCTGATTCACTATTTGCACCAATTTCAAATGCAATATACGCATGTGACAGCCTTTTAATCTATGTTGGCTTCATTAATGGCGCCATTGGGATATTTGATTCAGAAAGATTGAGGCCACATTTTCGTATTACACCTTCCATATATATACAGCAAGGATTCATCAATATCAATGTCTATCCAGTTTTGGTTGTTTTACATCCTTCAGAACCTAATCAGTTTGTCGTTGGGTTGACTGATGAAGGAATTCAAGTGATTGAGCCTCAAGAAGCAAAGGGTAAATGGGGTATAAGACTTCTCGATAATGGAACTGTCAATTAATATCCAGCTGGAAGCAATCAAGGGTTGGAATTATATTCAAAGTACTGAGGGTGTCGGAAGAATACAGCACTTTCCCTGGAGGATGTGAGTTGTTAAGGTGAATTCATGCATTGTCAAAAGCAGAGTCCAAGTTTGATTTTCATCAAGATTGACTAGAAAAAATTGAATCAAAGATTACAAGATTATTTCCCTTGCAAAAAAAGTTTACACATTTGAAATCTCAACTAGAACTAAAATCCTACGATTTGTCACTTTTGAGCACAACAGAATGAGCATAATTGAGAATGGAAGAAAAGTGATAAAACCAGCTAGAAGGGAATTTTGTTGATGTTAATAAAGATCCAGATGTATGCATTGTCAATGCACAGTAAAACCCTTACCAATAATAAGGAACAGAGTATTATCTATCACTGAGGTCAAAGCCAAAGCCAGCAAATGCAAGGATTACATGTTTTTCACATTGTAAATATACGAGGAGTTGATGCTGGGAGCACTAGTTGCTGGCCTGTTGAAGAAAATTATTCGTTGTGTAAACTCGCTACGCAACTGTTGTAGCTTACAGTTACACAGCGAGCTGCAGCAGATCGCTAGGCAACTGTGACAGAGACAACTAGTCAGCTCCATATCAACATCCATAGGTCAGCAATTGTACCAACTCACCCTCATCGACTCTAGAAGCTTCAAGCCATCGTAATGAAGATTTAGAATCTTAATTTGTTACCTAGTTTGAATGTAATAAATGAGTCAAAACATATATCTATTTTCTTGGAAAACAGTTTTCAATTGTTTCTATTTTGATTGTAACTAGATCCTATCTTTTAGAGGTGATTTAGTTCATATCCTTGGATCCAAGGGAGAGTTATTTTGTATATATTTAATGAATATCAATGAAGAAATGGGTTTGACTTGAAAGAGGAGGAAAATCCATTGCAGTGTGTTATTTGTCTGAAATATCTATATGAGTTAATGCATAAGCACAGTACTTTTTTTAAGCAAAGATTCATGATAGTGATGTTCTAACTGTGTTCCTTCTTGTGTTCAATGCTTATTTCCATTTTTTGTTTAAATCTTCCAGTATTTAAACTAAGATATATGCTTGGAATTCATCTTTTATTTGATGCTCCATTCATATAGTGAGATACTCGTTATTTTGTTCAGATTGCATGTTCATAATTCATCTTTAGTTTGGTGCTCAGTTCATGGAAGCTTATTCTTTTTCTTGATTCCTCTAAAGTTACATTAAGAATTAATCCTAAGCTAGAAGCTCTTGGTGTAATGGGTTGTTAATCTTGTCTTTTCTTCTACCATCTCAATACTGATCTAATTGTTGAAAAACATCACTTACCTTTCCTTTTTTTTATGAACGTACATCACCAACCATTTAAAATATATTCTTAAGCTCATATTTTTTACTCCATTGCCCAATGGTTTTCTTCCTCGAGCTTGTCCTACCAATATTTTTAAATTCAATCCTATATTTTCTAAATCCGACCTCTGTGCATTTATTGATGAATTATTTGATCTATTATCAGTCATTAGACATCTGAGAGAGCCCTCTCTAATTGGAAGGGTCGGAGTCCAACCTAATGTTGGTTTGCAGGTTACCCCTGTGGTTTTCCTCCCACGGCCTAGGGAAATTACAGGAGGATAACATGGTCTTAAGTATTGTCATTGTATTGGCAATCTATTATTGAGGAAGTTCTTGTTGGGTTTTCTCCCCCATGAGAGTTTCCCAGGATAAAATGATGTGTACCTTGTGATTGTGTTTCTTTCAGTGATCCTACTATGTTGTTGTTTTGGAAATACTTCAGTAAATTGAAAAGAACCTAATAACAACTCAAAATTTAACATGGTTTCAGAGCTTGACTGAATAGAAAACCTTTCATTGGGTATCCAAAAACGTCACTATTGGCATACAAGGAAATTAGGGATTTTTATTGAAGAATAATTTCTGACTAAAAACCATCTGGAAAAGTGCACCCTACCCCAGCGCATCATTTGGCAACTTGAGCCCACCTTTTCAGTGGCCAGAGCCACCGAAAAGTCAAACCTTAGTTTTGATTGGTACCAGGAAACCAAAACCAGTACCAAAAGTACCAATCCAGACTTGTGAAGGTCAAGTTTCAAGGGATAAAACTTGGAATTTTTTAAAACAAAAAGCTCTAGCCTACTCACCTCAGCCCAGCGCATCTCTTGGTAATTTCATATTCATTTTCTGAGCACTTTAAATTTTTTGGTCATTTTCCTAGTTTAGGTCAAGATGTCTGCAAGTACCAAGCTTGTTGACAAGCTGGAAAGTGTGGAAAATTTTCGTGCCTGGAAATACAGAATTGGCTCATTCTTGAAGAGAACGGCCTTGCAAAATTCATAAAAGCAAATGTACTAGAACTCGAAGAAGATGCGGCCAAAACGAAGTACAAGAAGGATATGATTAGGGCCAAAAGGATAATTGCAGATTCCATTAAATATCACTTGATCCCTCAAGTGTCTTCTAAGAATAATCCAAAAGAGATGTTTGATTCCCTAACCAAAATGTATGAAGGAAAGAACATCAATCGGAAGATGAAATTGAGAACCCAACTCAAGAATACAAAGATTCAAAAAGGAGAATTAGTTCAAGACTATTTATATAGGGTTACTAATTTCAAAGAATAGTTAGAAGCTATTGGAGACAACTTGGATGGATATGAAATCATCATGACAACTCTTAATGTTCTCACAAGACCTTGGGATGCCTTCATCCAAAATATATGTGCAAGAAAAGATAAACTCCAATTCGACAGTCTATGGGAAGAATGTGTTCAAGAAGAAGCAAGAGTAGCCAACCGAGAAGTTGTACTATTAAGGGATGAAGATCAAGCCCTAGTTGCTCATGCTAAAGGAGGAAAAAAAAGGTCTCATTTCCAAAAGGAGACTCACCTTCATAAATAATCCCACTCCCCAAAGAGATTCACCCACTTCCATAAAGAATCTCACTCTCCAAGGAGATTCCGGAAATTTCATAAGGGTCAAAGAAAATAAAAATATTTCTCCTCTTATCAATGTTATCATTGTGATAAGATGGCACACATTTCTAAGAATTTTCCTTCTAGAAGGGAATAATACAAGAAGAGAAATAACAAATGACATCATTCCCATGCAATTGAAGATGATGAGCCACCCAAGAAAGTGACTAAAGAAGAGATTGAAGATTATGTCTTGTTTTCATCTCTCTCGGGATCTGTGACACCTGGAGAGGATACTTGGCTCATAGACAGTGGTGCCTCTAAGCACATGACAGGTCAAAAAGATATTCTCTCTAGTCTTACAGAAAAGGACTTCCCCTAGAAATTTTCACTTGGAGATGATTATCAGTACCCTATCAAAGGAATGGGAGAATCCACCTATAAACTGGATTCAAGGACTCCGATGAGAATGAAGGATGTACTTTATGTACCAAGTTTGACAAAGAAATTACTTTCTATCTCAGATCTAGATAAGAAAGGTTCCAGGGTTGCATTCATAGATGGTGAAGTTCTTATGTGGCCTAAAGGAAAAAACATAGAAGATGAAATTGTTATTGGAACATAAGAAGGTGGTTTGTACAAGTTAAAAGGTCACTCAGATGCAGCCTTGACTCACTCCACTGAGAGTCCTTGTGAAATTTGGAATAGAAGACTAGCTCACATCAACTACAAAGCCTTACCATATGTAAGCAAGGTAGTTACAGGTTTACCAAAATTTAAGTTTGATCATGAAGGTGTATGCAAGAGATGTGCACAAGGAAAGAACATAAAGGATCCTTTCCCAAAGAGTGAAAGTAAAGCAAAAGGAGTCTTGGAGCTCATCCACTTAGATGTGTGTGGTCCAATGCCATCAAAATATCTAAGAAGGTATGTATACTATGTGTCATTTATTGATGATTACTCTCATAAGACTTGGGTTTATTTCTTGAAATCAAAAGATGTACTCAGAAAGTTGAAGGAATTCAAAGCCTTGGTAGAAAACCTCTCCAAAATAAAAATCAAGATACTCGGGTAAGATAATGGAGGAGAGTACACTTCAAATGAATTTGGAATATTTTGCAGAGATGTCAGGATTAAGAGGGAGCTCATCACTCCCTATAATCCTCAACAAAATGGTGTAGTAGAAAGAAAGAATAGAAGAATTATGGAAGAAGTGAAGACTATGATTCGCGATCAATATCTTCCAATGAACTTATGGGATAAAGCAGCAAGAACATGAGTTTATGTCCAAAACAGATTATCCCATAGTGCACTTGGATTCAAAACCCCGGAAGAAATTTTCACTGGAAAGAAGCCAAAATTAAGCTATCTAAAAATATTTGGTTGTCCATTGTTTGTACACATTCTAAAATAAAGAAGAACTAAGATGGATCCTTCAGGAAAGAAGGGAATTTTTTTGGATATTGTGATGTCTCTAAGGCCTTCAGAATTTACATACCAAGTTAACATCATATTGAGATCAATAGAGATGTAACCTTTGATGAATATGCAACACTCAAAAGATCGAGGAAATTCTAGCTTGAAGAAGTATATGAAGAAGAACATGTAGCCCCCAGAGTTGCAAAACTAGTAAAGGAAGTTATAGTTACTCATGATGATGAGATTCTAGAAGATCATGATATGATAGAATATCAAGAACATCCCCGGATGACGATCTCTCACAAGAGAAAGCTAGCTTGGGTGAGGGAAATTATTCAAGATGGATAGAAGTATGGTGCCCCAGAAGGAACCATGAGAAAAAGAAAGAAACCTAAGCCATTCTCCAGTTATATGGCCCTGATGTGTGATCTCATAGAAAAGGAACCTACTTGCTTTGAAGAGGCCATTCAGAAGAAAGAATGGACGGATGCCATGACAGAAGAATACCATTCCATTATAAAGAAAGATGTATGGGAAGTAGTTCCCAGACCAAAGAACAAAGATTTGGTATCTTCCAAGTGGATATACAAGATAAAACATGCAGCAGACTAAAGTATTGAAAAACATAAAGAAAGATTTGTGGCTCATGGTTGTTCCCAAAAGGAAGGTATTGATTATGAAGAGACATTTTCTCCTGTAGCCAGATACACTTCAATCAAAACCATCATATCTCTTGCAACCAAAATGAAGTGGAAGTTACACCAGATGGATGTGAAAACATCCTTCTTAAATGTTGTTATTGAAGAAGAAGTGTAGATAGAACAACCACAAGGGTTTGAAGTTGAAGATATAAATATGCATGTCTACAGGTTGAAGAAAGATGTGTACGGGTTGAAGCAAGTTCCTAGAGCTTGGTATGGCAAAATTGATAGTTTCCTAACGAGCTTGGGCTTTACCAAGAGTAAAGTTGATTCTAACCTTTACTTCAAGGTTATGAATGATGAACCATTTATATTTCTATTGTATGTGGATGACTTATTCTTAACAGGAGAAGAAAAGTTCATCACAAATTGTAAGAAGAAGCTCAGTGTAGAGTTTGAGATGAAATACCTGGGGCTGATGCATTATTTCTTAGGTATTGAAATTTGGCAAAGCCCGAAGAAGATCTTCCTTAACCAAGAGAAATATGCAGTTGAAATACTGAAGAGATTTGACATGTTGGAATGTAAATCCATGAACACACCCATGGAAAAAAAGTTGAATCTCTTGGTTGATACTTCATCAGAGTTGGTTGATGCTACTTTGTATAGACAGATTATTGGTTTGTTGATGTATCTGACGAATACCAAGCCAAATATATGTTTTCTTGTGAACACCTTGAGTCAGTATCTGGTAGAGCCCAGACGTGTTCACCTTGTAGCTGCAAATCCTGTGATGAGATACCTTAATGGTGTGTTGGATTATGGTCTCTGTTATATTGGAGATCATGACTTCACATTGTATGGTTATACTGATTCAGATTGGGATGGAAGTGCTTCTAATAGAAAGAGCACTTCAGGACGTTGTTTCAGACTGGGGTCAACCATGAATTCATGGCAAAGCAGGAAGCAATCCAGTATTTCTCTCAGCACGATAGAAGTGGAATACATCGCAACATGTTCCACCAGTTGTGAATACATATGGATTCGGAAGTTGTTGACGGATCTATTCAGTCTAGAGATGGAAGCCACTGTGATTCTGTGTGATAACCATATTTGCATAAAGATGATGGAGAACCCAGTGTTCCATGATAAGTCAAAGCACATAGAAATTCAGTATCACGACATTCATGATATGGTGCAGAGGGGAGTTGTAAAGCTCCAATATGTTGGCACGGATGAGAAGGTTACAAATGTGTTGACCAAGCCTTTGTCTCCTGTAAAGTTTGATTACTTCCAAGACAAGATTGGTGTTGTCCGAAAGGACCTCCCTTGGAAGGGGGAGTGATGTTGATGATACTATGGTATCTTGGCCAACATCGGGTAGCTCCATTAGGATTTTATATCTTAGGGGATTGATCATCCCTACATAGATCCCAAAGGTCCGGTAAGGATGGTCTGTCGGAGTACTTGTGCATGTATATGCCAGTTGTGGTTAGTAGTGGTAGCTCTGTTAGGATTTTAGATCCTAGGGAATCTTTTGATTCCTACACAGATCCTAAAGTTCTGGTAAGGACGGTCTGTCAGAGTACCACGTGGTATCTCCATTAGGATTTTACATCCTAGGAAATCTTATGATTCCTGGGAAGATCCCGAAGGTCCGATAAATATGGTCTATCAAAGTACCACAAAATTTTGTTGTTGCACCCAGCTCATTCTGTTTCAATATGATGATGATGTTGTTATCTCAACCTCATGTTGATTATGTTGTTGTTTCAGCCTTGTGATGTTGTCGATGATGTTGTATCAACCTCGTGTTGTTGATGATGGTGTATCGGCCTCATCTTGTTGATGATGGTGTATCAACCTCGTGTTGTTGATGATGTTGTTGTATTAGCCTCATCATGTTGATGATGGTGTTGGTGATGTTGTTGCTTAAGTGTTATGCTAATTGATGTTGATGTTTCAGCTTCATTCAGATGATGATGATGATGCTACTCCATCTCCATGCTATGAATGATGATGATATTGATGATGAGAAAAACTTATGATGATTTGTAGATATGTCAGTCAGTGTTCCAGATGTTGATGATGTTGTTTCCCTCTCTCTCTCCTGATGATGTTGTATCGGGTTATGCCAGTAGAATACCTTTCTTGTTAAGGGGGGGTGTTGAAATATTGTAACTTTGAATAATATTCTAATAATATTTGATTCATTATCTTATAGATCAAATACCCTTTTGTGGATTGATCATGTTGGGTCGTGTATAAGACCAAATCCCATTTTGTGGATTGGTCAAACCATATTTATATGGTGGTATTTGTAAAGTCGAATCCTAGGGTTTATAAAGTGGTTTTAACCACACTTGGAAGAATTCGGCGCTACTAAGTGAAGAGACATAACCCTAACACCTCCTGACTAGTATTTATAAGTGAGGATGGCACCCATTTGTTCACTCACTCACTCACACTTATAGTGTGCATATTTTGAAGGAAGCTACAGTTGCAAGAAGGAGAAGAGAGGCACATGCTCAGTCCTAGGTTATTCTTGGTGATTTGGTCTTAAGTCTTGGCATTGTATTGGCAATCTATTATTGAGGAAGTTTTTGTTGGGTTTTCTCCCCCATGAGGGTTTCCCATGACAAAATTATGTGTACCTTGTGATAGTGTTTCTTTCAGTGATCCTACTTATGCTGTTGTTTTGGAAATACTTTAATAAATTGAAAAGAACCTAATAACAACTCAAAATTTAACACATAAAAGCATCCATGGCCTATATAAACTCTACCCCTACCGCACACCTCTGTAGGAGAATCATATCCCATGAAGATCGGTGGTCCGAAACAAGTCTCCAAGTATGAGAAAAGTCTATCTGATGAGGCCATGTGATGGGTAGCCCTTGAATCAAACACCCAAGCATTAGGAGATGATGAAATAGCAAGTAATGCATGACCATTACCTCTTTCTGATGATGGATTTTTCCTTGCATTATCTGGAATACAATCCTCAAGGTGATGTTTCTCAAGTGTTTGTGCCATGAGATCTATGGTCTTTTCATGCAAGAACTCTCAGGATGGAACCCCCTGTTACAATAGGAACACTTTGTCTTCTCCTTATTTCCTTTTGATTCCTTGGAACTTGAACTCTCATATGTGGAATTTTTTTTACCTTCCTTCTTTTTCTCTTGGTCCTTATTACCCTTGTTCTTATTATTATTATTATTTTAACTTCCTTGAGTTGTAAGTGCATGACAAGCTTGGAATTCTTAAGTGCCCCTATTTGGATGAGATTTGTTTGCTCATGGATAAGTGAATCCATTAAATCATCTAGAAATGGAATCTTCCATGTAGACCCCATATCTAACCTGGTAGTATGAAAAGAAGAAGTCTAGTCAGAATACTCTGGTCCTAGTTTTTTTAGAAATGAAAAGATTAATTATTCATCTTTCTTATCAATTCCACAAGCCTTAACATGAGAAAGAAAAATTTTAAACTTACAGAAGTAGTCTTGTAGTGTCTCGAAATATATTGTATTTAATGCATGTAGATCATTCTCCGGCTGATGACCTCTTAGACTGTCTTTATTTCCTAGAAAATCCTTCAACTTTGTCCAAACATTGTTAGGAGTCTTGCAAGTATTGACATGAAAGAGGAGATCTAGAGAGATGCTCAAGAAAAATATCTCGTAGGATTCATCCATTTTTTTGAAGTATTTTGATTTCTCTATGGCTGAAGTAGGCTCGACCTTAGTCCCCATGGTGATCCTATACAAACCCTTGCTTCTGAGTAGAAGCTTTATATTGGGCTTCCACTCAAAGTAGTTGAAGGGTGTCAAGATCATTGAAGAATATGGTTGATCCATAGTTCTCTATGGGTTGTCTAATCTAATCTATAAAGCTGCAATAAAAGTTAATATTACCTCACAATAATGGCTCTGATACCATGTAGTATTAAACCACAATCCAAGACCTAATTGTGAGAAGGAAATACTACACTAGCTAATTGCAAAAGAGAGAGAGACGAGAGAAAAATAGAATCAATATTCACACATAAGAGACTAATGAATCAACTCTAATCACAATGCATTAATCCTTTATAATGAGTACAATATATAGGAATCTCCACATGATGAGTAATGCGCACTAGGTTGGTATTTCCATGTGCATGCTCAAGTAAAAAAATAACTTCTCCCAATAGCAACAATTAACTAAAGTCAAAAGTTGTTAATAATAAGAAAAGGTCAAAAATATAGGTGAAAACTTAGTGAGAACTCTACATGAAGTCAACATTCATTCCATAATAGAAAAAATATCCTAGAATACGACTAGAGTCTAAGAATGAAACTAAAGTCCTTATGAGTGAGAATTTGCTAATTATGGAAAGTCACTAAATAAGTGAAGTGAGTTAACTCCAAGTATTAGATTTTGCACTTCCTTGGGAGGCTAATATTATTACTAAAGTGCACTCTATAGCCATGAAATAGGAAATATCTCCTAAAATTAAGGAAATAGGAATTATATCCTAAAAAATAGGAATTTGCCTAATTGTGGCTAAAAAATAGGAATTGTCGTAATGGTAGCTAATAAATAGGAATTTTCCTAATGGTGGTTTATGAGCCCATGGTTTTTGAAACCCATGGTATTTTCCCATGATATTACATATAGGAATCCATCGGCTAAAAATAGACATGATAAAAATAGCAGTCCTCCTAAATAGTAGGAGAAATGAAAAAATGAGTATGTCACTAAGTATGTAGTTGAGCAGGTACCCCAAAACAATTATGTTTTTGAATTTGAATTGAAAACTTACTCACATTTTGCATAACAAATGCACACTTAAGATCCACACTAGCCTAAACATGAGCTACTTATGCCAAATGTCTTAAACTATAACAACATTTTCCTTAATGCAATTATATGTGGATAGAATAAGCATGCAACATAAATAAATAACTAAAGTAATATACACAAAGAAATAATAAATAGTAGTACTCATGCTCTGCTAAGTGGGCCGTGCCTCCTCAAAATAGAGTGTCGGTATTAACCTACAATGGAGTTAAACCAATAGCTCACTACTTCTTGCAAAACATATGCAAACAAGTCAAATTGGAACTTCTTTGTATAATCAAAAATAGATTCAACAATTCAGAGATTGAACTTCATCAAAATGTCTACTACCTCTTCAAAGGCACTAGCCTCCTTTTATACATGAAAATTGTTTGTAACAAATATACAAAAGTCTAAATATTAAGCAACTTGAGAATTGAAGATTCTCAAGTGGTTATGAAAATTTACTAATCCCATAAAACTCATTAATTGGATGAACAATTGGTTTCCAATAATATAAACCGACCCAACTAAATTAGCATGTCTAACAGAGTTACTTATTAACTATGCAAATACATGTAGGAGAAAATGAGGTGTGATTTGTCACAACCTACACAATCTATGGCATCTTGTCAAATAATTTCATAGCAATTGATGAAGGTACTTGTTTCCTAGATCCACGGTATTATATCTTTAATTATTTTTCCTTCATTATCTAAGGTTTCGTTGCTTATACATGCAACCACTTGTATGAGTTGTAGAAACCTAAAACAAGTTTTGTAGCAAGTGGATCTGTAGCAACCTTCCAATCAACCATTATTCATAATATAAACACAAAATACACTATCATATCCTAAGGTTTGATAGAAATTAAATAAAAACTAGGAAATGCAATGAAAATTATCTCCAAGCCTATATCCTAGCTTCAAGCACCAAAATAATAAATAAAAAGGTTTAATGATACGAAAAAAGAGTAACTTGGAAAAGGAAAATAATGTCAAAAGATGACCAAAACAAGGACTCTTCAATGGGATAAATAGTTTGACTCATGAAATATTTTCACCCATGGATGATGATGTTAGGATTCATGATAATGCGCTTATTGAAGTGAATAAATGCCTATATGAAGGGTCGAAGACAGGTCTTATCCCTGTCATTTTTTTGTTGGTAAACTTGAAGGTTTTGTCTAATGTTGCAAACACATTTTTGGCATATATCCTAAGGTATGGAATGATTTTTAAACATTTAATTTCATGATCATTTTCATTGACTATAATAAGGATGCAAACACTAGTATTCCAAAAAAAACAAAAAAAAAATTGTTTGTTGTAGATTATTAGCTAATATTCACCTACCAGAGTCAAATAATTTTCTTTGCACATTCCAAGAAGTGTGTTCCCTTATGAAATATATAGGAATGGAGTATAAAACAATKTATACATATCCTAATGATTACATGATATACTATGGACAAGGGGGAAAATATTTCAAGCAATTCCCCAAATGTAAAATTAGTAGACATCACATTGATCATGTGATAATGAATGTGGCCAAAAGGTTTTTTTGTCATATCCTCATCATTCAACATTTTCAACAATTTTTCAAGTGCAATAGCATAACACAATTTATGGATATCATGCTTGAATGAGGAGTCRGGATGGTGTTATATAGATGGTTGCAAATGGTTCTTTATTTAGGGACATCAAGGAAAAATGGCCCATATTTAGATATGAACCTCATAGTGTTAAGATTTCCTTAGTAGTTGATAGTGTTAATTCATTTGCAGAGATGAGATCCATTTACTCGGTGTGGTTAGTGTGTGTTTTAAATAATAATCTTCCTTCTTGGATGTTGATAAAGGAGCATGCAATGTTGTCATTGATAGTTATGGGTATTTATATTTCAACTATTTACAACATATTGTCTCATTTTTATTGTTTGTTGCATATCATGATGTACTATGTGCAAGATATTTAATACATTTGTTTTTGAATAAGCAACAAAATATCAAGTTACAGATATGGATGTGTATATTGATCCTTTTATCAACAAACTTCAAAAGTTATGGGAGGGTATCACTATGTATAACATACCCAAACCAATAGGGAAAAGATAATTCCAAATCCATGGAATACTTACATGGATGATTCTTGATGTACCTAGGCTATCACGTTTCTGTTGTACGTAAATTTCACTTGGGCATTAACTCATATATCATTATTTGCAACTTTATCAAGTATTTTTAGTTCAGTGATAACATTGTTGTATATCTTGCAAGGAGTCAAACAAAGGATAAATATGGTTGTCCAATATGTGGTCCAAACACTACATCTCAACATTCGATTATTTTAGGAAAGGTTTATGATGAGCATATACATTTCCTCCCAAAAAAACAATCGCTATAGAATAATTGAAAAACATCTTTTCAATGGCAAGGAAAAGAATAAAACAAAATCGTGAAGAATGACACCTCAATGGTGGAAGAAGGTGTTGATGTTTTGGTAGTTGTGGGAGGTATTTCCTCCTATAAAACATTTATTAAAAGAGAATAACATTCCATAATTCAAAGGAAGACCATTGAACAATGGAAGAACACCCCAGAAGAGAAGTTGGCCCACAAGAAATGATAAAGGGAAATAGAATTTCCCAGAGAAGTTGGCCCCAGCTAAAGTGACTTGAAACCTATAAATAAGGTGATGTCTTGTTCATTTGTACACACTCACTCACTCATCTCTCACTCAAGAAGAAGGTGCTATTCTGAGGCAAGGAGAAGATGCGACATTATAGCATTTGAGGTTCTTGGTTATTCTTGGCGGTGCTTTCTCATGTGTGCTCTCTCAGGGAAGAGGTGTGCTATCTTGTATGGTGTTGTTGTTGTAGCTATTTGGTGAGATGGCTCTATTTGGTGTGCTATCCTTGTATTAGGGTTTCTTCATTATTTGTTTCTCTTGAGAGCTTGTTCATGGTTGGATTACATTATTGATGGAATCTATCTAAGAAAGGTTGGTTGGGTTTTTCCCCGAGTTTGGGGTTTTCCCGGGATAACTCTATGTCTTCTTGTGTTTGTTTATGTTTCTCATATTTTTAGTATATGGTATATGATTTTTAATGTAAAAGAATATATAAGTACACAGTTAATCCTAATGCTCTGAAAATTATGAAAATCTAACATGGTATCAAAGTTGGTTACCTTCAAGATAGTCTAACAACTGGAAGGAAAAATATTGAGATTTGCAGGTGCACAATATTTTTTCAAGCTCGTTGGGACTAATTCCACTTTAGAGAAACTAGTCTAATCCTAGTGCACTTACTGCAACATTCAAATCGTAGTCCGATGAAGTTTGAAATTTTGCAAATTTTTAGATCTAGGGTTTCTACCAACGAAAATGATTACCAGTATGAGAGTTCAGGATAGGATGGACGGAGAAGACATATTAAAATCATGGAAGAATAGAATAATCCTCATTCTAGAAGGGAATGAGTTGTTGGATCATGTCAGGAAATTTCTCCAAGAATCAGAAGAAGCAGACGCCAAGGAAAAGTTCAAGAATAATGAAATCAAGGCCAAGAATATATGGATAGATTCAATCAAAGATCACTTGATACCCAATGTATCAGAATCGAAGACACTAAAGGAGATGTTTGATGCCTTAAGAATACTATATGAAATAAATAACACTAGCAGGAAGCTAACCTTAAGGCATCAACTCAGAAACATGATAATGAAAAGTCAGAAATAGTCTCCAACTACTTCATGAGAATTTTGTAGATCAAGGACTAGCTAGAAGCTATTGGAGACTCGATGGACGATGCAGAGCTTGTGACTACTACACTTAATGGTTGTCCATATTCTTGGGACCCATTTTTTCAAGGAATTTGTGCAAGAAGTAAATTTCCCAAATTTGACAAGTTGTGGACAGACTGTACCCAAGAAGAATATAGATTGATATCCAAGTCACAAAATACAAGTGATGAAGAAAACCAAGCTCTTGTTTCTCATGTGAAGAAAAGGAAGGAAAGAAGAAATACCATTCCAAATAAAGCTAGAATATCAAACCATAAGAAGGATGTATCAAAAATTAGATGATACAATTGCAAGAATTTGGGACATTATGCTTTTCAATGTTCTCATGAGAAAGGAAAGAAAAGGCATCATGCACATGAAGAAGATGATGAAGAGTCCACACCTCAGAAGAAGGAAAATGAATTAAAGGATGAAGAATATGTATTTGTTTCATCCTTCACAGGTACTATCACTCAAGGAAGTGATATTTTTCTCATGGATAGTGGTGCTTCCAAACACATGTCCGAGTTCAAAAGTTATCTTACGAATTTGACAAAGAAGAGTTCATCCCTTCAGGTGGATCTTGGGGATGATTCCAGACATGCATAAAAAGGAATAGGATAAGCCTCCTACGAACTTGATTCATGTAATTCTATCTCAATTAAAGATGTATTGTTTATACAAGGCTTGAAGAAGAATCTTCTTTCTATTTCTACTTCAGAAGATAAAGGTTTTAGGGTAGCCTTTGTGGATAGCCAAGTTATTATATGGCCCAAGAATTCAAGCATAGATTATGCTACTGTGATTGGTGTCCGAGAGGGAGGATTGTACAAATTGAAAGGACACCAAGAATTCAGTAAGTTTCAAGAATTCAAGGCTTTAGTAGAGAATCTCTTTGAAAGCAATATTAATATCTTGAGGTCAGAGAATGGAGGTGAATACACCTCAAATGAGATTAAATACTTTTGCATGGAAGAAGGAATCAAGAAGGAGCTAATAACTCCCTACAACCCCCAAAATAGCGGGGTTTTAGAGAGAAAGAACAAATATATCGTATAAGCAACTAAAGCGATGATCCATGACCAAATTTTACCCATGAATCTATGGGCAAAAGCATCAAGTACAGTCGTGTATGTCCAGAATAGAAGTTCTCATAATATATCAGGGAACAAGACACCTAAAGAAATATCCACCGGAAAGAAACCAAAATTCATCCACTTGAGAGTATTTGGCTATCTGGTGTACATACATGTTCCCAAGGAAAAGAGAACAAAGCTAGAACCTTCGGAAAAGAAGGGAATCTTCATTGGATACAATGAGACATCAAAGGCTTATAGAATATATATCCCTGGACAAAGACAAATTGAAATTATTCGGGATGTGACATTTGATGAAGATGAAGCCTTCGGAAAATATAGAGAGTCTCACATGGATGAGGACAAATAGGAGAAGGAGGCTCCAAGGGATGCAGTAATGGTTGACTCTGCTCCAGAAGAACTCATTCTAGAAGATCAGAATGAGACAATAGAGCCAGAGAGACCTATAGATCCACCCAAAGAAGCTACAGATACCAAGAATATACCAGCATGGCTCTGGAACATTTTGCAGGAAGTTGAAGGACATGCATCTCCCAGATGCTCTTTTAGAGAGAGAAAGAGACCACACAATTTTTCCAGCTATGTGGTGTTTATGAGTAAAATCATTGATTCAGAACCTTCCACTTTTGAGGAAGCTACTAAGAAGTAAGTGTGGAAGGATTACATGATGGAGGAGAATCAACCCATCATGAAGAATAATGTGTGGAAAGTGGTTCCAAGACTAGAGGGGGAGTCACTACTGACTTCCAAGTAAATCTACAAGATCAAGCATGTTGCATATGGAAGCATAGAGAAGTACAAAGCAAGATTTGTGGCTAGAGGGCTCTCCCAGAAAGAGGGAGAAGATTATCACGACACATTTTCTCTAGTAGCAAAGTACACTTCCATCAGATCTATTGTCACTATTACTTCCGTGATGGGATGGAAATTACACCATATGGATGTCAAGACTGCTTTCTTGAATGGTGTAATTGAAGAAGAAGTGTGCATAGAGCAGCCACAAGGTTTTGTAATCCATGGGAAGGAATCCCATGTTTGAAAATTAAAGAAATATTTGAGCGGGCTTAAGCAGACACCCAGGGCATGGTATGCTAGAATAGACAGTTATCTTATGACCTTAGGGTTTACCAAGAGTGATGCATATCCCAACCTTTATTACAAGGTTGAATATGGTTGTACATTGATTTTGGTCCTATATGTGGACGACTTGTTTCTTGCATGGGATGAGAAGCTCATAGATGGGTGCAAGAGGAATCTCACTTCAGAGTTCGAGATGAAGGATTTGGGCTTGATGCACTATTTCTTAGGATTAGAGGTGTGGCAGAGATCAGATGAGATTTTATTTAGCCAAGGAAAGTATACAGTTGAGATCCTGTAGATATTTGGGTCTGTACAACATAGCATCAACCAATTTTGACGAAGTATCAACCATGAGCTTCAACTTTGTTTCCATGGGTGTGTTCATGGATTTACACTCCAACATATCAAACCTCTTCAGTATTTCAACTTCATACTTCGCTTGGTTAAGGAATATCTTCTCTAGGCTCTGTCAAACCTCAAGACCTAAGAAATAGTGCATCAAGCCTAGGTATTTCATCTCAAATTCTATAGCAAGCTTCTTCTTACAATCAATGATGAGATTTTCTTCTCCAATTAAGAATAAGTCATCCACATACAGCAGAAATATAACTGTCTCATCATTCATAACCTTGAAGTAAAGGTTAGAATCAACTTTACTCTTGGTAAATCCCAAGCTCGTTAGGAAACTGTCAATTCTTCCATACTAAGCTCTAGGAGCTTTCTTTAATTCGTACAGATCCTTCTTCAACCTGCAGACATGAGTCTTTCTATATTCAACTTCAAACCCTTGAGGTTTTTCTATATACACTTCTTCTTCAATAGCACCATTTAAGAAGGTTGTTTTCACATCCATCTGGTGTAACTTCCACTTCATCTTGGTTGCAAGAGCTATGATGGTTCTATTAGAAGTGTATCTGGATACAGGAGAAAACGTATTTTCTTAATCAATGCCTTCCTTTTGAGAAAATCCACGAGCTACAAACCTTGCTTTATGTTTTTCAATACTTCCATCAGCAACATGTTTTATTTTTATAACCATTTGGAAGATACCACATCTTTGTTCTTCGATCTGGGAACTATTTCCCATACATCATTCTTTATAATGGATTGGTATTCTTTTGTCATGGAATATGCCCATTCTTTATTTTGAATGGCTTCTTCAAAGCAAGTATGCTCCTTTTCTATGAGATCACACATCAAATCCATATAACTGGAGAATGGCTTAGGTTTCTTGATTTGTCTTCATGGTTCTTTCTGGGGCACCATACTTCTCTTCATCCTAAATAAGTTCCCTTGCCCAAGCTATCTTTATTCTGTGAGAGATCATCATATGGGGAGATTCTTGAGATTCTATCATATCATGATCTTCTTGAATCTCATCATCAAGGGAAGTTGTGACTTCCCTCACTAGTTCTGCAACTTTGGGAGCTACAAGATCTTCTTCATATACTTCTTCAAGCTGGCATCTCATTGATTTCTTGAGTGATGCATCTTCATAAAAGGTTACATCTATGTTGATATAAATATGATGGTAACATGGTATGTAAATTCATAAGGTTTTAGAGACCTCACAGTATCCAACAAATATTCCCTCCTTTCCTGAAGGGTCCAAATCGGTTCTCCTTTCTTTCGAAATGTGTAAAAACATTGGACAACCAAATATCTTGAGATGGCTTACTTCTGGCTTCTTTCCAGAGAATGTTTCTTTGGGGTTTTTGAATCCAAGTGCACTATGGGATAATATATTTTGGACATACATTGTTGTTATTGTTGCTTCAACCCATAAGTGCATTGGAAGATCTTGATCATGGATCATAGCATTCACTGCTTCCATTATAGTTCTATTCTTTCTCTCTTCTACACCATTTTGTTGAGGATTGTAGGGAGTGGTGAGTTCCCTCTTAATCTCGGCATCTCTATAAAATCTTACAAATTATTTTGAGGTGTATTATCCTCCATTATTTGACCTGAGTATCTTGATTTTTCTTTCAGAGAGATTCTTTATCAAGGCTTTGAATTTTCCAAACACTTCATCTTTTGATTTCAAGAAGTAAACCCAAGTCTTGCGAGAATAGTCATCAATAAATGACACATATTATACATACCCACTAAGAGAGGTTGATGGCATTGGGACACATACATCTGAGTGGATGAGCACCAAGATTCTTTATTCTTTATTGTCTCTCTTCGAGAAAGGATTATTTACGTTCTTTCCTTGTGCACATCCCTTGCACACACCTTCATGGTCAACCTTGAATTCTGGTAGACCTGTAACTGTCTTGCTCACATATGGTAAGTATTTTTAGTTGATGTGATATAGTCTTATATGCCAAAGTTCACATGGACTCTCAATGGAGTGAGTCAAGGTTGCATCCGAGTGACCTTGTAACTTATATAGGCCACCTTCTTCTGTTCCAATAGCAATTGCATCTTTTATGGTTTTTCCTTTAGGCCACATAAGAAATTCACCATCTATGAATGCAACCATGAAACCTTTCTTATATAAAGTTGAGATAGAAAGTAAGTTATCTTTCAAAACTGGTACATATAGTAAATCCTTTATCTTCATCGCGGTCCCTAAATCAAGTTTGTAGGTGGATTCTCCTACTCCTTTGATAGGGTACTAGTAATCATCTCCAAGTGTAACTTTCTAGGGAAACTTACTTTATGTAAGGCTAGAGAGAATGTCTCTCTGGCCTGTCATGTGCTTAGAAGCACCACTATCTATGAGCCAAGTGTCCTCTTCAGGTGACACAGATCATGAGAGGGCAGAGAATAAAACATAGTCTTCAATCTTTTCTTTAATCATCTTTGTGGGTGTCTCATCATCTTCAACTGCATGGGCATGGTGTCTTTTGTTATTTCTCTTATTGTATCCTTCTCTTCTAGTTGGAAAATTATTAGCAATGTGTCCCATATTTTCACAATGGTAACATTGATAAGAGGAGAAATCATTTTCTCTTCTTTGACTTTTCTAAAACTTCTGGAATCTCCTTGGAGGGTGAGATTATGTACTGAAATGGGTGAATCTCTTTGGGGAGTGAGATTCCTTATGTAGGTGGGTCTCCTTATTGAAGTGAGACCTTCTCTTTCCTCCTTTATCATGAGCATATAGGGCTTTATATTCATCCCTTAAAAGTACTTATTCTCGGTTAGCTACTCTTGCTTTTTCTTGAACACATTCTTCCCAAAGACTGTCAAATTGTAGTTTCTCTTTTCTGGCACAAATAGTTTGGATGAAGGCATCCCAAGGTCTTGTGAAACAACTAAGAGTTTTCATTATGATTTCATATTAATCTAGGTTGTCTCCAATTTCTTCTAGTTGTTCCTTGAATTGAGAAATCCTAGAGAAGTAGTCATGAATTGTTTCTCCTTTCTGCATATTTGTATTCTTGAGTTGGGTTCTCAATTTCATCTTCTGGTTAATGTTCTTTCCTTCATACATTCTAGTTAGGGAATCAAACATTTATTTTGGAGTATTCTTAGAAGACACTTGAGGGATCAAGTGGTCTTTAATAGAGTATGCAATGATTCTTTTGGCCCTAACCATATCCTTCTGGTACTTTTCTTTAGTTGTAGCATTTGCGGGTTCTGGTACATTTTCCTTAATGAATCTTGCAAGGTCACTCTCTTCAAGAATGAGTGAAGTCCTACACTTCTAGGCATGGAAGTATCCACACCTTATAACTTGTCAATAGGCTTGGTGCTTGCAGAGATCTTGACCTGGAGCTGGGAAAATGACCAAAAATTGAAAGTGCTCAGAAATTAAATCTGAACTTACCAGGAGGTGTGCTTAGCTAAGGTGAGTAGGCTGGTGCAGTTTGTTTTCAGAAAATCCAAATTTTCCCCTTGAAACTTGGCCTGCGCAAATCTGGACGAGTACTTTTGGTACTAGTTCTGGTTTTCTAGTTTTCTAGTACCAATGAAAACTAGGGTTTCACTTTCTAGAGGTTCTAGCCACTGAAAAGGTGCGCTCAAGCTACCAATGAGTTCGCTAGGCTAGGGCACACTTCCCTGGAGTGTTTTTAGGATAAAATTATCTTCCAACAAAAATCCCTAATTTTCTTATATGGCAACAACGACGTTTTTGGTTACCCAGTGAAAGGTGCTTTATTCAATCAAGCTTTGATACCATGTTAAATTTAGAGCTGCTATTAAGTTCTTTTAAATTTACTAGAAAATAATAGCATAAGCAGGATCACTGGAAGAAACACAATCACAAGGTACACAACATTTATCCTGGAAAACCCTCATGGGGGAAAAGACCCAGAAAAAACTTCCTTAATATATGTTTCCAATACAATGCCAATATAATAAACCAAACACCAGAGAATATCCAAGACTAGGCAATGTGCCTCTCTCTTCCTTCTTCTGGCAATTGCAGCTTCCTTCAAACTTGCGCACTAGATGAGTGACTTGAGTGAGTGAGTGAATGAGGTGCTAGCCTCTCTTATTTATACTAGCTGAGGAGCGCTAGGGTGGTGTCTCTTCATTGGGCAGGGTCGACTTCTCCAACTAGCGGCTAAAATCACTTTAATTAGGCCTAGGGGCCAACTTCTCAATTAGCAGCATATAATTAGGGTTTGACCAATCCACAAAAGGGGATTTGGTCATACAAGAGTCCTGACATGATCAATCCACAAAAGGGGATTGATTTATAAGATAATAACTCAATAATAAGTAGAATATTATTCGCAGTTACAATATTTCAACAGGAACCAACTTTGATATATTGTGATAATAAAATTAGTGTGAAGCTTTCAGAGAATCCAGACTTTCATGACAAGTCAAAGCACATAGAGATCAAATACCATTACATCTGATGCATGGTGCAGAGAGGAGCAATGGAGCTCCAGTACATATCCACAGATGAGAAGATAGCAAACATTCTCACCAAGCCTTAATCTAGAGTGAAGTATGAGTACTTCAGAGACAAGCTTGGCATGATGAAGAATGTCCACCCTCATTGAGAAGGAGGTGTCATGTTTCTCCTCCAGCAGGATTCCCCTTTGGCCAAGGGTATCCCATATCAATCATGTAAGGTGACAGAGGGAGTAATGTGCATCCTAGTACAAGTCTTGTCTACGCCATGTGAGGTGGATAGGTGTGAATAAGACTTGTACAATGGTCTTGGACCATGGCGTAACCTTTGGGATATGGTCGTAGTATTTCCTAGTGGATGGGTGTGAATAAGATTATTGGGAGAGGAGAAACATCACAGCATAGTCGTGAAGAATATGAAAGTAGTTGTGTACTACTCATATGCATGGTAGTAGTTGTGTGCTACTAGTTCATTTCAGTATATGACAGTAGTTGTGTACTATTGGGTTGCATGGTAGTATTTGTGTGCTACTTGTTGATTGCAGCATATGACAGTAGTTGTGTACTACTGGGTTGCATGGTAGTAGTTTTGTGCTACTAGTTGATTGCAACATATGACATTAGTTGTGTACTACTAGATAGCATGGTGGTAGTTGTGTGCTACTAGTTGATTGCAGCATAGTCATAGAGACTATGGTGGAAGTTTTGAGCTATTGATGGCATGGTGGTAGCCTTGAGACTACTAGATTATTGCAGCATAGTCATTGAACTATTGCAGTAGTCATTGGACTACTAGAAGAAAACATCTTGGAAGAATCCATCCCTAGCTAAGAGGGAGTGTTGATGTTTTGGTAGCTGTGGGAGGTATTTGTCGTCCTAGACAACCTTTCTTAGAAGCGAAGAAGATTCCATAAGTCAAAGGAATACCATTGAACAATGGAAGAACACCCCAGAAGAGAATTCGGCCCATAGGAAAATATAAAGGGAAATAGAATTTCCCAAAGAAGAAGTTGGCCCCAACTAAAGTGACTTGAAAACTATAAATAAGGTGACTCTTTCTCATTTGTACACACTCACTCACTCATCTCTCACTCAAGAAGAAGGCGCTAGTCTAAGGTAAGGAGAAGACGCAACATTGCAGCATCTAAGTTTCTTGTTTATTCTTGGTGATGGTTTCTCTTGTACACTCTCTCAAGGAAGAGGTGTGCTATCTTGTATGGTGTTGTTGTTGCAACTATTTGGTGAGCTATCTCTATTTTGTGCACTAGCCTTGTATTAGGGTTTCTTCATTATCTGTTTCTCTTGCGAGCTTTTTCATGGTTGGATTATATTATTGACGGAATATATCTAAGAAAGGTTGGCTAGGTTTTTCCCCGGGTTTGGGGTTTTCCCAGGATAACTCTCTATGTCTTCTTGTGCTTGTTTATGCTACTCATATTTTCAGTATATGGTATATGATTGTTAATGTAAAGGAAGATATAAGTACATCGGTAATCTTAATGCTTTTAAAAATCTAACAGAAGGCTTATGATAGAAGTCTCCATGGTAAGCAATCAATTTCAATTTCATTCATGTATGCAACTTCTCAATGGTTACTATTAAATTTATTTTGTACTAAAAAATGTGATTCATTTTATGTTAGAAATAGGTCATTGCAATGAGATTCCCCAAGGTATGAAGTGTTTTTTTATATAGTTCAATAGACTCCCATACTATGAGAACCTTCTACGAGCTCATTTGTTTGACTCGATGCATATTGGGAATAATGTAACAAAATGCCTATGGAGAATGTTAGATGGAAGGAATAAAAAAGAAAATTTTCCAAAGTTAGAAGTGACATTGAGAAAGCCAATGTGATTTGACATTTGAGTCAATTTTGTAGTGATGGACAAGTAACAATTCTTCCATGGTTATTAAAAGAGGAAGAGAGCAATGCAATGAAAGACACTGTAAAGAACATTGAATTTCCCACTAGTTTTGTTGGAAATATTAAAAATATCTTGACAAAAAAAGATGATTTTGGCAAGGCAAAAATGCATGATTGGAATACCTTTATGAAGGCATGTCCTTTTATAATAGCTATGATGTAAATTATATAAATCATTATCTTTTTAATTCGGTTGCTTTTTTCATTAAGAAAATATAATTCATCATTATGTGTTTCAGTTTGTTCAACCTCTATCACTCGCAAACAACTTCAACAACAACATAAAGCAAAGCATATATAAACTAAGGAAGTACACGAGGTGAGTTATAAGCTATGAATCAAATTCCATCATTAGTATTTACTTGAAATCAAGACCATCATATGATTATCATTTGTGTGTGTGTGTGTGTGTGTGTGTGTGTGTGTGTGTGTAATTTCCATCTAAGGAAATACATTAAGAAGATATCAAGTATTGGAAGAGAACAATTATTTGGCTTATGTTTGAAATACAAAGGTATTTATCTTTGATTTTATTCAATGCACATGAGCATTGCTTCATTCACCTAGTTGAGGAGATTGAAATTTGTGAACATGTTCAAACAAGAGCAATGTGGTTGGTGGAGAGGCATTTGTTATACAAACGTCACATCCCGAGGGGTTGATGGTTGAGACCTATATAGTTTATTAGTTAATGGTGTATATTATTGAGTATATGCCCGAATTAGATATTATTTCATGTTGAATATGGAATGACAAGTACACCAACAAATTTGAGAGGGAGGTATTCCTTGGTAAAGGGATTGAGAAAAATTCAAAGGTGGGTGCTTAAATATTTGTATATATCTTTGTAATTAAATGAATTATAGTAAATATTGGTACTCAAATTTAATTATAATGTCTTTCAGGTGGTGAACAATTGAATGAAATACATCTTTACATTGCAAATAATTTTGATTACATGAAGCCATGAATGGATCAATGTGAAGAAGTTAATGGTAGCATGTAATGGAATATGGTGTCTCAAGTGATTCTACATTTGTTATTAAACAAGGATCCTAGTCTTATGAAAAAGGAAATTGACTTAGCATTTGGTGCAAAATATATATTAGCATGTGTTATCCTTTTTCTTGATTTTTTTCTCATTTATTTTCCCTATAATGATTACTTAACCATGCCTTCTTAACATGTGTGATGCAGGTGTAGCATCACAAATCTATGTGGTGTAATGAATGCAAATATTGCATCATATATTTGGATGATAAGAAGAAAACCTCAAATTGTAAAATAACTACAACTTTCCAAGAGACTAATATATCACATAGGGGTGATAGACATTAAATCACATCTGATCTTAGATATTATGGCTATTTGGAAGATATATTGAAGTTAGACTTCAAATCCTTCAATTTTTTCTCTTTAAGGTCAGGTGGTAGAGATTCTTGTTACAAGGTGTTGAAAGAACTATTATTGATCATGACAATGGTTTTTACTATGATTAATACCACTAGGCACAAGTCGAGTACATAGCCATATGTCCTTCCAAATCAATGTGAGAAGGTATTTCATTCATTGATTACGAGTAGACTAGGTTGGTCATTTGTCGTTAGATACTATCTAAGAGGAAGGACCAAAAGTATGTACCTAAAGATGTTCCAGAGCATGATGATGGGGGAGCATGAAGAAGATGTGTTGGAAGAAGGTATGACACCGAAGCAAGAATAATATGAGGAGCATGAAGAAAGTGTAATAGACGAAGATTAGGAATTTGAAGAGGTGTCAAATGAGAGAGTCCAATAAGTAGACCATTCGAACAATGAGTTTGCATCAAACAATCATCATGTTGATGAAGGTGATGAGGTTCTTCTTAGTGTTGATGATGATGTGGTAGACATCCTAGATATGGCTATGTGATCCTTTTAATGATGTGGGAGGGTTGGGTATGGATTCTTATCCCGGTAGTTAGATGGCATTCAAGATCACTTTCATCAAAATATGTAATAAAAATTTATTAAAGTTATGATCAAATTTAATCTTTTGTGATTTATACATCCAAGACAATAATAAAAAAAATTGGTTCATTGATTGTTTTGCATAGTGAATATAATTGTGTTAAAAATGGTCATTAAATTCTCACCCACCTATCTTAATTATCCCAATAACTTTGGCCCTAACCCAATAAAATGATTAACCCACATTGATTCCCTTATTAACATACCCCTAATGTACCCTAGTATCCTACCTAACCTTCTAATCTATAAACCGAACCTAACCTTAACTACCTAACCTAACATATAAACATCATTTTGAGGTAGGGCATACATGATTCATAAATTTTGCACAATTTATGTGGCAACAGATCAATTGCACATATCAGTGCATGACTTAATTACATCATATCGTATGATTGGCGATTGTACAGACAGAATGTACAAAACAACTTGGCCAAGAGTTGGCTCTAATACCAAATGTAGTAGACATAATTCATGTTTATTATGATGAACAAAAGATTTGTGAAAACATATAAGAATATATATTGAATAATAGATAATTGATAAGATGATGATTACAATGAGCCTAGTGACAGTGTATTTTTATGCATTGATTAGTCACGAGGTAAGAGGTGCGTCCTTTGACCTTTCATTCATCTACTTATTATTATTTAGTATTTATCATTATTATTATTACATTGATATCATAATGGCTCTCTTGCAAAGTATTGAACAATCAAACTTGGGTCATCTCCAATGTATGGTTCCCGTGTTCATATTGAACTCTTGATATTCGATGCCACACATCTTTTTCATTTAGTGAAACACAATAATTTTCCACCCAATACTCATGCACCATAGCTCTAGCACCTTATGGAAGTATTCCTTGTATGGGTACCTACAAATATTGACTCAACGAGTAAGCTCATCATTCACATATAATTGCATCCTTATTTTCTATGCTTGTGTAGTGTCTTTGGCGAGGTTCCTAATATTCTCGTTGTATGTGTCAACAAATGTTTTGATAAAGTTGTTGATCTAACAACAACTATGTGTATAGCATTGTGTGAATACTTGACATTGGATGTTTATGATCTTTCAAATTACTTGATTTCCATAGCTATGTTTTCAGATACATTCTTATTTACCTTTTCTTTTTTGTATACTTTTTAACACACAATAATGTGGTAGCCTTTCTTCATGTACTTTATCAAGCCAAATAACATTTGAGCTTGTGCTATGACTAATTGATTATCAAAATAAGTCTTGAAAATCTTACCGACGTGCTTTTGAGTAGTACAACTACAAATTTTGTGCCCCAACTCTTCCATTTTGGTTATATCAATGTGCTCTAAGCATCATCAATTTGAATTCCACTACAACTACCATTTAGTTTTAGAATCCCCGATGTATTAGCCTTATCTTCTATTTTCCCTTCAAATCCATGTTCTTCCTCATAGGAGCTAAAGGTCATTCCCTCTTCATCAACATGTCAATCACCATTATGATGCAAAACCCTTTGTTCAAAATCATTTGCACCTCCAATTCTCAAATTTTTTTGTTATACTCTCTTTTTCCCCATGCTTTCCTTGTTTTTTTTTCACTATGGATGTCATCATTTCACTTGCAATCTTTTTTTACGAGAACTTTTACTCTTCATGTTCACTCAATCTTTAGGCCTTGAAATTGCAAAATGTTTTTTCTCAAGAATTTATTTCCAAGTGTATGGTTGAATTGGATAAAATGTAATTTGAACAAAAGAATAAATACAAATTTTAGAAGGACAACCAATGTAAAAGATGTTTTAATTCAGCCTCACAATATTTCAACTGAAAGATTGTTTCATTTTTTGGCCAGGAACTTTTTAATTCTCGGTAAAAAGAATTTTTTGACCAAGAGTTATTTAAGAATTTTCAATCAAAAAACTTAACTTTTGGCAAAAAAATAGTGAACTTCACAACAACAGAGTTGGGAGGTTTATCTAAGTTACTTCAACTTAAAAAGGTGCAAAACCTTTTTTTTTTTTTAATTTATTGTTAAACCTGATACTCAACATTGAATCTACTTTTGACCTATATAAATATTTCTAATTTTATTATAATTTTCTAATTTTAATTAATTTTATTATAAAACCTATATACAATTCACTTTCATCATGTTACAAATCACAAATTAAAATTCAATATCCCCAAAAATACGGAAATTTTGTAAAAATATAAATGCACAAGTTTGGGTTGTCATATTCAAAAGGGTATGTTTATATTTTTTATATTTACATGGAACTTAAGGAAAATGTGGATTCCACACAAAAGTGCATATTTTACCCAACACTTTTTAATTGGTCCAAATCAAAAAATAAATCAAAAGTGTTGTATTACAATTAGTATAGATTGTCTTAGTATATTTGTTCCCTAAAATAAGACAATCAAAAGTGTTGTATTACAATTAGTATAGATTGTCTTAGTATATTTGTTCCCTAAAAAAAGACTTTATATTCAAAACATCGGTGTCCATGAACATTATTAATTAATTATTTTTACATTTTTTAAGGACACACTATCACAAAAATGCCTTGTTGACTTATTAAATTTCAATGAAAAAATCAAAAAGAATAATGAATATGAAGCTAAAAAATTCCCTACAAGCCATATTTTGGACTACAAATTGAAATTCCAAATGTAGATATAAATTATGATTATCAAAATTTAAACATCTAGTGAAAATGACGCTTAGTTGTGCCAAAAAACAAGCAAAATAGTTACCCATCTTAATGGATTCACCCAGTTGCATTTCATCGTAGCCATGTTGAATGTTATGGGATTCAAACATTTTTTATGAAACAATGGAAATATTATTTGTAAAATATATTGAATATCTTTCCATAACCAATCTTTGTTCAAAGAAATAGGTATTTATAGAGATATCACGCATCAATACCCTTTGGTACCTTTCCTTTCTATCATGGCAATGAAAGTGATTGGTTACCTACTTTAGAACACAATTTCATTTGCTCTAATTAAGGGTATTACTCTTCCTATCATTGATGGTGGATTAGACATTTTCATGAATGGCTCCTTGACAATTCTATAAGAAAATTGAAAATCTAGATAATGCATTCCCTATAGTGAGATCTCAAGATAAAATATTCAAATGGAAAAGAATCCATTATTTCAACTCATACAAAGGCACCAAACTTGATGATGGGTAAAGGATGGCCCTAGATTCAACCTAGCCAAGTACTCAAGCTTCTAGTAATCCCCTTCGCCTTTCATGCCTCACTCAAGGAGCTACATGAGGCATTGTTGCAAAGAGTATCCAAGAAGATTGGCCAATAGATTGTGAAACTTGTGTCCCTAGTTCCTAAATTTTAAATATACACCAAATCTCTTGTTGTTGCCCATGTGTATTACACATGTTGGGTTCCTTAAGAACGAGCTTATTTCAGAGTAAAACAATTTATCTACAAAACAATGTCGGCCAACACTAGCAAATATAAAGGCTTCTATAGAGTTAATTGCAAATTGATTCCCCCAAGATGGGGTGTTAGACGTCCACACAGCCCAACGGACAGATGGAGCACCCAACACTCCACACGAGGACACCCAACACACTCCAACAGTGGAGAGGCCATGTGACTCCATCCCTAACGCCACCCTCCTCCTTAAATGACAGACCCCTCGACCTCACACCCCATTTACTCCCATGCGCTAATGACTTCCCCTCTCCAGTGTGCCAACTCCATTAGCTCTGCCATGGTGACGAACTTCTGGCTTGTCCTTCTGCTCCTATGCTAGTATGATTTAATACCATGGGATATTTCTTGGAGGGTCATTTCATCGTCGGTATCCCCAGCCAGCTTCCCAAACACTCTCATCTTGCTCGGCTCCACTCTTTGGTTTACTCCTCACACCGGCCTCCTCCTTCTCCTGGCAATGCCCAGGCAGCGAGGGAAGTCAAAAAGAGGCACCCAGTGTTACTGACCTTCCGACCGTATGGCCATCCAACCGCCTCCACTGGACCCCCAGCTTTTGATCTCCACCACCTTGTCTTCGGTCGAATCTCCTCTTGTCCAGCAAGCTCTTCCCATGCTCTCCTCACCATGGGATTTTCGTCTTGAATGGTTCGACCAGGATGGTAATTCATTGGGCTTTGCCCCCAGCCCTCTGTCTGCTCTTACGTCCTCCTCCTGAGCCTTCTTCCCCTCCACCTCCACGTCCCCTTCCCTCCACCCCCTTAGCAGAACCTTCCCCCTCGCCTCCCTTTCTACAAGACTGTGATGTTTGGACACACCTCTTGGATGCTTGGGACGACCTTCAAGGTCTTTTCTTCGACTCTCGCAGGGACATGGTTGACCTTCACTTTAGACTGGAAAACATGGATAGACGCAGGGAAACGCTGGAACTCCTACTCACAACCCTCCTTGGCTCAATCCAGGTACCTGGTACAGTGACACATGACCTGGATGAGGAAGAGACTACGCCTGGGACAAAGACAGCTCCGAATACGAGCGTGCATGCAGCAGTTGTTGCTCCTCCGGCGACAAAGGATTAGGCGGACCAAGCTCGCGAAGGCAACACCAGGCTTAGATCACCAACCTCGTCTTAATGTTTTGGTATTTGAGTAGATTACCCATGCAGGGATTTTTGGCTACGTTACACGTAAACGGTTACCAGGTTTTACATGGCACCCTGTATAAATAGTGTATTTTTGTCTTTTTAGCACAACACATTTTAGTTTTTTAGACATATTTTCAAGTGTCAGGCGGATTGGTTTCCCAGATGGGCGATTTAGACTGGCACAAACTCTGGCATGACAATTTTTTCTGTATTTTCAGTATTTACAGTCTTTGAAAAGTAATACAAAACTCTTACTTATAAAAAAAATGCAGATTGATTCATTCACCCAAATTATATGGGAATTCTCAACAGTAGAAATCAATCACAAGCTCGATATGCCAAATGGATCATTAGAGCCACTGAGGGCCAATAACCCTAGAAAAGCATGCAAAGACATTATATTACCTCAAGAGCCCATATGGTAGAAAGATTTGGAGAAATTTGAAGATGCAGATCCTCTTGATTACTCTGGCCCCTATCAATGTCAAGTGGACTTTTGTAGCCAAGGGCATTTGGTCGGCCTGGAAGGTCGTCAAGCACAAACTAGTATGGAAAAATGACCCTCTATGAGTAGGGCTCTCCTTTAATGACCAATCATATGTGGTTGTCGCTAGTAGTGTTGCAAAATGGCATGTCGTTAGTTGACATCATATATTTTTTGAACAAGACATTGTTTTAAAAAGATATCCACACCTCAAGGAAGGTTTGTGACCAACGATGTAGAGATTGGAAGTCTTAAGAGACTCTTAAAGGGAGTTCAAACTTATCACGAATGATTTAATCATAATAGTCAAAATATGGAGCCTAATTTCATACTCTCATTTTGAAGCTTGCTTGCGAGGGCCACAACCTTAGTGGAAGGACTAGGGATGGAATCAAAGGAAAGGATTCAAAAAATATAAGTTGGTTGATGGATACCAATGGTTTTCATCTGTGCCAAGGTTGGATACCAAAATTAACAAACTCTAGAGAATTAATTATAAAGAGAAGATGTTTATTTATCAATTAGAATCCATCTAGAAGATGTATCTAAAAGCCAAAAATTATTTCTTTGGTTGATCTCTTATCCATAGGTTTTCCCATTGGCTAGCATTTGAAGTACCTAGGGATCCCCCAACCCAAATGTCTTATGTGTTACAAAAATGAAACCCCAAATCATCCTTTTTGGTATTGCAAATATTCATAGTGCACCTCATACTGGGATGATAAGTTTTGTCATCAATTATCACCATCAAATATCTCCTAAAAGTTTTCTCTTTCAAAAGATTCTCCTGCATGGGTAGTGGAATTTCACATAGCATGGCAATGGAATAGAATTGATTTATTATCACCTTTGGAAAACAATGAATGAATGTATTTTCACAAATGCACAACATAACTTAGATTTTACCTAGAAAAGTGACTCCTTAATTTGTGCCCATTTGTATCTACAAATTTAGATAAAAGTAGAAAATGAAAACGGAGGTTGCACATTTTCATGAGCTAATGGATTGTTTGACCAATTTGGTGTATACCATTATCAGAGTATCGCTTGAAGGGAACTCATCTTCTTACTTTGTACACTCCAGAGCTTTAGCAATGATCAACCTCAACACTAGGCAAGTCAAACAATAAGAGAGCACTATGAAAGGCGAAGGCATTTGGTCCCCACCAAGGCCATGAAGGTCCCATGTTCAAAAAGTCTTTCACTATCCCTACACCAATCTATGAACCAAAGCAACCTAAAGAGCCCATGTATGGTAATGATAAATGGGAGTCCATTGTGGTCCGCAATGGATGGATAGGGGCTTCCTCCTAAATACGTAGACCCTGTCTTGCAATGGGTTTGGTTCTAGCAACATCTTGATCTACTTGTTTGCTCTAGTCAGTATACTTGTTTACTTGTGTTTAATGCTCCTTTCCTTGAACAGTATGGAATTTTTGTCTCTTTATTTTTGGATGCCTTACCTAGTGATTTTTTTATAGGTCGGGTGGGTTTTCCTTGCATCCTTAGCTCGTGGTGATTGTTTTCACAACACTTCTTTTGTATAAAATACATGCACTTTCATTTTGTATATTAATATTATTATAAAGCATTATCTCCGTGGTGGTATCTTTAATAGTGTTTACCCAAATCAATGGATTTGGTGTTTCTTTTCTATAGCTTGTTTCCTTTCTTCTTTCAAAAGAAAGCAGGTTCCCTCTCTGGTAGTGTTTTTGACAACTTTTGGTCAATGTATTACTTGTTCATTGAAAGCCTCTTAACAAGTAATGGTATGAAAAACAGACAATATATTGAAAGCTAGGAAAACTACGTTTAACCCATTCATTGGCTAGGTGTAACGTATTAAAAGCCCCTTGACAACTAATAGTACAAAAAAGTGAGAAAATTACAAAAAAGTGTAACCCCTACACAGATTCACCCACTCATTATATGTAATGGTTTGTGATTGAAATAGAAGATGTGTCATCATTATGTGGATGACCTAGTCATGATAGGGAGTGACATTAAGCAAATTGTAATTTTTAGTTGACAACTTTCTAATACCTTTGAGTTACAACACAAAAGGATAGCATTTTGTCAATTTTTTACAATGAGTTTTGAGCATACTTTTGGCATTGTGATGCCAATTGAAATAGGTGTCAAACAAGTCACATAGATAGAAGATGATTGATGGAACTTCATATACGGAACAACATCACTGAACTTAGTGTGATCTATCTCATTACCACTAGACTTGTTGAGGTTGGTTATGTTGAAATGGTGTCAATATTCATATCTAACCCATGTATCATCCAATGGAAAGTTGCAAAATGAAAATGACTTAAATTCTCTAGGTGTGAAGAGCTTAAATTGAAAGGTTTCACAAATTCACACCATTCTTCACGATTTGTGTGGTTCTTTGTTTAAGAAGAAAATAATGTAAATGTCATCTACTTAGCCTGTGCAAGGTGACAATTGTGTCTAATTGAAGCAATATCACTAAGAATGATACTAAATAAATGCAACTACAATGAACTCATATTAACACATTGTTTTGTGATGATAAAAATATAATATCCAATATTTCATGCGAAATAAACCTTGCACTTCATTGCAGATCTAAATATATTGAGATGCATCATCATTTTATTAGGGAACTACTTTAGAACAAGGTAGTGGTGTAGGTGTATATTGCAAGAAAAATTAATTTAGAGGCACACTTACAAAAGCATTCGTAAAGTGAAGTTCAAGCAATTTAGAGAACTGTTCTGAGTTGAGCACAATAAATTAAACATTATAATGAGATGATAGAAAAAATAGTTAATATATTGTGTAAATTGATATATGTGTTGAGGCAATTTAATGTATAAACATACTTATAGCTCGTTAGTATGGCTCTTCATTGATTCTATGGGAGTTACAAAAATGGTGATGTCATGTATACAGAATTATATGTCATAATGAAATGTAAGTACTCTGCCTCTACATTTAACAAAAAATTTAAATTACAAACTTGAAGAAAACACATTATATAAGTAAATCTACAATATTATTGCATTGTAAAGCATTGTAATCTATTTAATAAAATGTCTACTTAAATTAATTGATTTTTTTATGTACATAACATATTGTATATTACCTATTTTCAATAAGAACTTTCAAAGGATTAACTACTTTATATAGTCCACTCAACCAATGGAGTGAATCATGACAACCATATCATAAATGTCTGAATGTTTTTATAAGAATGTAAACCTATCAATAGATGGAATAAGATCTCCTTATGTAACATTGAAATAAGATCTTATGTAACATTGAAATTTGGACATGAGAGAAAAAAATTACAATGCACTTTGCAGCTAGTTTACAAGTATTTATGAACAATGACTATTTATACATATTTTTTCAGTGTTCGTCTATGAACAATTTTTTTGAATCACGCCTCACATGTGACATCTTATACAATATTGCAATTGTTTTACAAAAAAAACTGTAATCCATCATCTTGCATCATCTCCTTATCTTGTATGTGTGATGAATGCTTGTACATTTATTTGCCTATTATTAGCAACAAATGGGCAGAAAAAAAGTGTTCTTTGGCTTTTACTTATTCTGTTTTTAAGCATTTTTCATTATCATTACCAAGTTTTATGATGATTGTGATAAAGATGGAACTTTTGCAATTTTCTTTATAACAAAGTACCTAAAAGTTCACAAAAAAGTTTGACTGACAATTTTTTTCCRATGAAATCTYGTGAGAAGATGCTTCCTCACATTCATAAATAGCATCCCTAGTAAATTCACCCAAGTAAATTAGTGTGTCTCACRCATCCCTAGTAAATTCACCCAAATAAACTAGTGTGTCTCACACATAGGGATTCGAACCAAGCCCCTGCCACCACAAAAGTAGCCAAATGCCCAATAACATTGGCAACAAGCAATTGGCAACAAGCAATGGAGCTAAACCCTTGAGTTATCTGATTGTCGTAATTATAAAATAAATACTAATACTCTTCAAGAAAAAAAAARCATAATGCTCRATGACCTTCATCCCTCTCTTGTCATATTGTCTTCAAAGAACAATATTTTAAAGACAAAACAATTATTGTTTTCCTTTCATCCTCTCACCATTCTATATGTAAGACAAAATGATATTCAAACACATCAACCAATGATTTGATAGTTGCAACAATATTTTTTAAGTTATAAAATGTTACATCTAATTCTTTTCATCTCAGCCGAAAATAAATTATTTAAAATAGCATTTGAACATGTTAATATACATGGCACCTCAAAAAGCTACATAAATTGTCATTATTTACTAACAACCATGTTACTTTATACTTGGAGCAACCTTATGCCCTTCAATTCAAAGGAATTATTGACTATAATTTGTTGCGGGGTCTATAATCTTTTGTCCTTAATTCACAAAACCTTTGCACATATTAATATGGCTTTACATGCGATGATATACTGATCTTCATGTAAGTCTATAATCTTTTGTACTTATTTCACAAAACCTTTGCACATATTAACATGGCTTTACATGCAATGATATACTGATCTTCATGTAAAAATCAATTCATAAATATTTATACTTCAACAACCTTACGTCCTTCAATTAAAAGGAATTATTGACTACAACATAACTTGTTGCAGGGTCTATAATCTTTTGTCTTCTTATTTCACAAAACCTTTGCACATATTAGCATGGCTTTACGTGCAATGATATATTGATCCTCGTGTGAAAATCAATTCATAAATATAACAACTCATTGTGCAGGATCTAACAGTGGACTGCATGTTGTGTACATTAACAGGTTGCATCACCTAACAAGCACCACGTGCCATAACATCCAACTTTACATGTGGAGTCTAACTGTACAACTTGCCAACATTAACATCCAACTTTACATGTGGAGTCTAACGGTACAACTTGCCAACATTATTATGTAAAGCTGCCACCAACATTATTATGTAAAGCTGCCACATGTTGTACGAAAGCCTATCAACATTATCAATATAGTCTCACTTAAATTCCATGAAGCTTTTTAACATATTCAACAATATTTTATCGCAGTAGAATAAACATTATACTTTTTGAACCTTTTTTGGGGCACATTTTTCCAACCAGTTTTGTCCAAAATCTGACCAAATGTTTAGAAGAATTGTTGGAATCGCAAATATCATTGGTTGAGATTGCACAATCTGGGTGCAATAGGGGTTTTTTTGAGCGCAAAATCACTTTATGTATTCAAAAATGCAATTTAAACCAGTGTTACCAGAACCGAACCAAAACCAGTAAAACCGGCTGGTCCGACCGGTTCCAAGCCCAAACCGGTTCAAATCGGCCCCCTGAACTGCTTCAGACCGGTTCCGTACGGAACCGATTTTTTTTTGCCAATGAGGTCCGCGGCCGGAAAAGTGAGGGAATTTTTAATTTTTTTTTAAAATTAGGGTTAGGGGCATGCATGGGAAGCTTCTAGAATTGTCTACAGCCCCTAATGAAGCTATAAAACCAACCCCACCCCCTCTCTTTCACTCACACTACTCATTTGGCTTCTCTTGAGTAATTAATGGTAATATTAAATTCTTAAAGTAAAAGTGACATTCTCCTTTCTCTTTCATTTTCATTCTCCTTTCTCAAACATCCTAAAACAATTAATGGTAATGTTAAAAATTTAAGTAAAAGTGACATTGTCCTTTCTCTTTCATTTTCATTAAATTTTCATTTTCATTCTCCTTTCTTAAAGAGAAAGGAGAATGTCACTTTTACTTAAATTTTTAACATTACCATTAATTGTTTCAGGATGTTTGAGAAAGGAAAATAAAAATGAAAATGAAAGAGAAAGGAGAATGTCACTTTTACTTAAATTTTTAACATTACCATTAATTGTTTCAGGATGTTTGAGAGTGGTTCCAACCTCATTGGACTTCATATGGAGAAAGTAGAATTTTAGGTCCCATTCAAAATTCAGTACAGTTTTCAGGATTTCAAGATTGGCAGGATTGCAATGTTTCCACTGGACTCTATCATGTAAGAGGGTATGAAACTGATATTTAATCAAGGGCACCATACCCTTTATGTACCTCGATGTTGGTGGCATTGATTGTTGAACTCTTCTATCACGACCCCAGTTAAAATGTACACTTCACTCAAGTATAAATTCTTCTGTTGAACTCTTCTCTTTGTCATCGTGTCAAGTGACTTAGTGGTGTATCTGCACACCAACCTCTGTCTTATTTGTAGGCATTGGGCCAAGAGAAGAGTGGTTGAAGGGAAAGACAAAGATTCACATGGATGGACATGAATATGTATTTGTTTTTCAAAAATTTGAATATTTTATGTATTTTTAGTGACCGGTTTTTTTATCCGGTTTTTTTCCGGTTCCGGTTCGGTTCCGGTTTTTGGGGTCGACCGGTTCAATGACCGATTCGGTTCTGGTAACATTGATTTAAACAATGAAAAATTGAAATTTCACCAACAATTACATAGCCAGATTCCGATAATGGTCGCTGGGAAAAGTCCAAAAAGTAGAATGTTTAGACTTGTCCTATTTTATCTTTTCCCCTCTTATACCACTAATGAAATCACATACATTATTAATACTTCCTAGAAGATGTCAAATCACATACATTATTAATACTTCCTAGAAGATGTCATTATCTTCATACAAATGAAATCACATACATTATTAATACTTCCTAGGAGATGTCATTATCTTAATACTTTTTTCAAGCTAAATCAAGCTCGCCCAAAGAGATTCTACCTCCTACCTCCCAAAACACTGATAATATAGTTAGTCCAACATTACCAGTTTATTAGATATAAGATCATTGCAGTCATTTATTATCCATATCTTGCACTTATTTATTGCTCATTCTGGACGGTTTGACAGTTGAACCGTTCAACCTTTTTCTTTTGAGTGATTTAGCTCTTATATCTAGCTTTTATCCTTTTTAAGACAATAAGATGAATTGAACAACATTGACTACCTCTACATAATCCAGAGATTTAGACAATAAGATGAATTGAACAACATTGACTACCTCTACATAATCCAGAGATTTAGCTCTTATATCTAGCTTAATTTTTTTTAAGACAATAAGATGAATTAAACAACATTGACTACCTACAGAATCCAGAATCGAAAATTTATCAATTTTAATTAACCTTTCTAGTTGCTTTTAGCCTTTTCCCTAGTTGTTTCTTTTCATCTGCTCAACGTAGACTAGATGGCAATTATAAGCTTATATATTAGTTTCTAACTAAGATGTGAAATTGATTGACTCCACTTTCACACTTACAAACAGAAATAAACGATTTAAAAAGTCATGGCTTGCGAGGCATCTCCATCTATTCTGTCAATTCCCTAGGGGTAACTACTTTAAGAACAGTTTGTACAAGAAGAGACCATTTTAAAACTATTTAAACAATTTACTATATAATTTGCACTGCCAATAGACATTTTAAAGGTTAATTTAGTTTGTTGTGCCGTTCTTTCGATCCTGGAAACAAGCCTATCACCACATAGGTTTCTTTGGTTGCTTACTGAGAAAGCATACAATTATATTTCTCAATGGACCAAACAGTCCTTCCTAATTGTTGCACCCATAATACAAACTAGCATACCCCTTAATGGGCAAATTAGAATGCCGAAGAAAATTAGAGGATGAACACATAGCACGATGAAAGGTAAATTGGAGGATGGACACGTAGGACAATGGGAGGGAGGAGCACTGTGACGATGTGAGTGAAGTCCAGTGGGGCAGTTAACGATCGAAGCTCTGATCCTTGGCCACCTTCGGCACTGACCGTTATCTCCAATTACAACTATATATCTGCACCAGTGGACTTTCACAAATGCCACGGTGGGGATGGACATGTAGGACAACGGAATGGAGAGTTTGTGCTATTTTAGATCTATTTGAAGCAAATGTTGATTGTGAAATCATTAATTTCGTTCTTGGTTGCCTATGGCGACCAAAGGCCTCATCTTCACTGCAACACTGCAGGATAAAGTGAGGCTTGCTCTATTTGTAGGAGATTCGAACTCAGGGAAGAAATACCATGCTTTCACAAACAACAGAATCTCTATCAATGACAACAACCTTGAGATATTGTAATGGAGTGTGGGTTTCAAGCATCCACATAAAAGTGATCAAATAATTCAAATCCAAAAAATTTCAAATTACAAATAAACAAAGAAAGGGCAGGGAACTGAAACACACCACATCTATAAGGTATAGTGTTGCAATGAAATATTGAATTGTCTTCAAAGAATTGCAAAATTTGGCTAAGACGAACAATGGTTTCTTGCAGGGAGTATATGCCTGTCCACATTGAGATCTGGCAGGACACTTGTCAATGGAAAGCAAGGTTGTGCATGTCATTTTTTTTGGCAAAATGTCGAATATGACATTTTCTAGGTTTTCTTTTTTCCAAAGGTGGTAAAAATGAGAGTACTCATCATCAATCACCCACCTTGCTGACCAAGCCAGTCAGTGCAGGAATGCAAATCATTGTACCAAACTACCAGCAGGTTTCTTAAGTTGTGTCAACTGACAGCTTTGCCCAAAAACCACTCCACAGCTTAATAACAGTATGTCTGCGGACAGCATCCAAGCACACTTCAGTGTTGCCAGACTGCTTGCAAACCACTTGCGCTCCCTAATCAGGCTGTGCATGAGAATCAACCAGTTGGGGGTCCTATTTTTCACCCATCTCTACATCTTGAACTGGCAATGCAATGTTGGTCTGATCCTCAGTCACAACCGAAAGGGGCTGGAGAATAGGCTGCATTGCCAACCTCCAGATAGTCCCCCTTCCTCGCTTGACCCAGCCTCGTTCCCTGACTTGCGTCATGGAGAAGGGAATAGTGGCAGCGCTCTCAGACAGAGAAACCTTCAAGACTGCATCCAAACTCCTGCAGAGCCCGAATAAACTGATCTGCAGGGATGAACTAGCATTGTTGGACCTCTCCTCATAAATTCCTCGCGTCATATCAATACCATCAACCTTCACTTTCGTTTCTACCCAATTAACTCTGCAATAACTTGTTCTCTTGTCGGCGGTACTGTGAAGAAGAGCCATGGTCCTGTTCACATGCGTTAGCCAACATTGCCTCTTAATGCAGCTGCCTTTAGGGTGGAGGGAAGGCCAATCCAGGCATCCACCTAGAGAGTGGTGCCACCATGTGGCCGGATGCTCGTTACCCAACTTAATCTGCATTAACTGTGGTATAACACCCCATCCAGGGAAGAGTCTTCCTGCATGGCTAATCTCATACATTCTAGAAACATGGGGTGCTCGGGTTCGAGACTATTGCCACAGTCGAGCTCTTGTTCCTTGCTGTCTACCCCAACATTTGCAAGCTTGTCCGCAATTTTGTTGGCATCATGTCGGACATGTGAGGGAATAATAGTCCAATTTGGAAGCAGCAAAGTTTTCAGATATTAGAGGTTGCTTAGTAGCCTCTAACTAGGAGAGATTTCCGCCGGTTCTGAACCATTTAGTAGCTTGGAAAGCATACCCAGAATGATCTTAGAATCCCCTTCCATGATTAAATGGTGAAATCCTAACTGGCGAGCTGCCTGGATTCCTCGAATGAGAGCCCATAGTTATGTAGCGTTGTTTGTGTCATGTCCAAGACTCTCGGCTAGTATATGACGAATTCGGTTCTGATTGTCCCTGAAGACTACACCAAACCCGGCTGGACCGGGATTGCCCTTAGCAGCACCATCAAAATTGAGATTGATAAATCCAAGGGGGGCATTGCCATTTCTGAGGACTTCGAACAGAGGGTGGTCGATTGGGAGTTGGATCCAGATCTGGTGCAAAGCAAAGATCCCATTGGAGCATAATTTTACATTCCCTTTGATCACTAGGCCAATCCTCTGTAGACCATTCTTGCAGTTGAACTTGAATTTTGGACCATATAGCTTGCCAAGGCTGTTGTAAGGAGTTGAAGATTCTTCAATTCCTCTCCTATAGTTGCCACAAGATGAATCCCAGCAAGAGCTGCCAGATTCTGTTTAACACGGCGCTTTTAAAAACAGGAGCACCAGTGGTCAACTGTGGCTATGATGCTCTCTTTGGCGATCAAAAGTTCGCATTGTTTGAGCTACTTGGTCCCAGATATTGGAGTTGTAATCGCACTGGTTGGGTGGGTGCTCCATGGTTTCCTTGTTCAGAAGACAGAGTGGCCACACAGATGGACCAATGAAGCCCCTCTTCCTAAGATTATCCCAGCTTAGGATTCACCAGTGGGCTAACAACTACAAAAAAGTGTTGATTTCGGGCCATAAGTTGGCTTTCCAAATGTTGAGCCAAATATTCTCCTTGGGTATTTGATGAAATTGGGCCTTTGGGACATAGGCTTCCTTAATTGAGAAGACCCCTTTGGTTGAAACTTGAGTGACCCCATCAAAGGATGTCTAGACCATGTTTAATTCGGATTTTACGAAGCAGCGCTTCCTCTTGCCAAGTTCCCAGATCGATGTCTTCATAAATGTCCAGCTCTCTGTGGGTGGTCTTCCATTCTCGCCAAGTGGAGGAGAGGGGGGAGTGTTTCCAGTAGTCCATAACACAAGAATTTATGTCCTGATGCAGGCTTGCCCGAATTGCTGCTAGTTGGTCCAACTAACACAGCAGAGGCCTTTGCTGCCAGGAATCTGACCAGAATAAGGCATCTCTACCTTCCTGGATTTCCCAGAAGGAATGCTCCTGAACAATGGAGCGATTTTGCCAGGCAGCATTCCAGATGAGTGACCCATTTTTATGCTCATTCCAACATATCAACTGCGCCTTCTCCACCCCAGGTGTGTATTTGTTGCGCCACAATTGTGCCCAGATATCCCTAGGTTTTTGAGCCATCTCCACCAGATTTTTGCACCCAAGAATTGATTGAGTAGGTTGGGGTCTCTCAAGCCCAAATTGCTGGCTAGTTTCAGTTTGCAAAGAGTTTCCCACTTGACTAAAGCCCATTTTCGACCATCTTTAGTGCCTTGCCACAAAAAAGTTCTCTGGATGTTTCTAATGATTTTGAGCACTGATTTGGGGGCAGCCAAGGCCAAGAAGATGTAAATCAAGCCTGCATAACTGATTTCAGAAGCACTAAGCGACCTACCAGATTCAGGGAGCGGAAGGTCAAGGATTAAAGGAGCTTATTGAGGGAAGAGATCAATCCCTCCCACAAGGCATTTCTAAGGGCGTTGTCAATGAGGGGGATACCAAGGTATTTGGATGGAAGGGAGCTCCCACTGAACCCAAGGATGCGAGTAATGAAGGATTGAACAGCTCTAGGGGTATTAAAGAAGAAAATCTGGGATTTGTCCGTGTTGATGGAAGTTCCAAAGGCTTCGCTGAAGTCATTGAGGAGGTTGAGGAAATGATGGGCTTCCCTGGCTGTAGGGGTACCCATCAACATGGTGTCATCAACAAATTGGCTATGAGAGATTGGGGTAGGCAGGCCATGCAAGGGAAGGCCTTTGAGGGAACCATCGACTACGACAGCCTTGATAGAGCGACTAAGGCCTTCTGCCATGATGACAAAAAGGAAGGGCAAGAGAGGGTCCCTTGGCGAATTCCCCAGGAAGAAGAAAATGGGCAGGAAGGCACTCCATTAACCAAGATAAAGAAAAAAAGTTGAAGAGGTGAGGTTCATGATCCAGTTCACCCAAGCTTCACAGAAGCCAAAGGCAAGGAGGAGAAAGTGCATGTATTGCCAGCTGATTTTATCAAAGGATTTTGATAAATCCAGCTTGATGAGCATGCCAGGAGTGCCAGACGACTTCGAGTTAATGACCTCATGGGCAAGTATTACATTGTCCATTAATTGGCATCCTTCTACATAACTCGATTGCTCAATAGAAATGAGAAAAGAAAGGAGGGGTTTAAGGCGAAGAGCTATTACCTTGGTGATGATTTTGTAGATGACATTACAGAGTGCAATCGGACAAAATTGCTTTGGATGGGAAACTCAATCCTCCTTGCGAAATAAGAGTAAGAAAGGTAGCGTTGAGGGCTGGAAGCGCGTTCAGAGTGTTGCGAGAGTCCTCTACTAACTGCCAGACCTCTGCCCGAACCATAGGCCAACAATGATGAAAGAAGTATGTGGTGAACCCATCCGACCAGGAGGATTTGCTTGGGGGCATGCCCTTTATTGCCTGATCCACCTCTTCCTGAGTAATTGGTCTAAGGAGGGCAACGTTTTGTTCATTTGGGATCAGGGAGGATATATGCTGAGTGATTTTTTCAATGGCCACAGATATATCTAGACATGGTTCCCTGAGTAGATCTCGTTAGAAGTTGACCAATTCCTGCTCTATCCCAAGATGGTCCATTACTGGTTGTCCCTAAGCATCCTCTAGCCTAGTGATCATGTTAAAAATTAATATGCCTTCGCTAGATCATCGATCAATGAAAGAACTTGGAGTATTTCTCTCCCTCTTTGAGCCACTGGACTCTTGATCTCTGCCTCCAAAGAGTCTCTTCTTGAGCATATCTTGCTTCTAGTTGTTGCTTGACTAAAGCCGCTTCCTCTTTTAGTTGATCGGTGCTTCCTTGCGTTATGATTTCTTGTTGTATTGTTTTCATTCTTTGCTCTAGGTCCTTTTGCGCTTGGAAAATGTTCCCAAAGACGTATTTGTTCCAATCTTTGAGAGATTGGTTGAAATTTTTCAATTTTTGCTGGAACCGATACATTAGAGTGCCATAAGGAATGGCGAACGCTTCCCACCATTGTTGTGCCTTCTCCTGGAAATTTGGGTGGGTTAACCAACATTTCTCAAATCAGAATGGTTTTTTGTGCGGGGCACTGGCAATATCCAACCATAGCTGAATAGGCCAATGATCAAAACAAGCTACAAATAAAACATTGGCCTCCATGCGAAGGCCATCTAGGATCAGTGATTCAGAAATGAGGAAGCGATCCAAGCGACTCGCGATCCGTTGGGTTCCCAATCTTTTGTTAGTCCAAGTAAAATCTCCATTGATATTTTCAAGGTTAACTAACCTTAGATTGTTGTTAATAAAGTTCTGGAATCCTTCACTATCTCTTTCTAGTCTTCGAATACCCCCTCGTTTTTCCTCAAGGGAGAGAATGATATTGAAGTCACCTCTTATGATCCATCTATTGTCATGCATGATAGCGCCAAGACTATCCAAGTTCTCCAAGAAAAGGTTTTTGTCAATAGGGGATTGCGGGCCATAAACATTAGTGAGAAACCCCTCTTGGTCAGATCCAATGGCCCTATACTTAGCTGAGATAGTCCATCTGGTTGTGAAGAAGTTGTCCAAAATGACTGTGGCTGGGTTCCAAAGGATGGCCAAGCCTCACATGGAGCCACGAGAGTCGATATTGACAAATTGGCATTGTCTCCAACACCTAGCTAAGAAAAGATTAGCTTCAGTACCAACACATTTTGTTTCTTGGAGGAATAGAATGTCAGGATTCTCTGTTATAATACAGTTTCAGAGGAGCCTTTGCTTTCTCCTATCGTTTAGGCCCCGTATGTTCCCATGAGATGAGCTTCATGAGGAAGGTTGAAAGGGGATGGGATGAAAACTCTCAGTGATCAACTAGATCTAACCCGAGTTGACCATGAAATTGCCTACATCTTGAATCAACTGATGGGTTGATTTCCTACCACGCCTTTTTCCCTCTCTTGACTGCTTGCGAGAGTCCTTGAGCGGATCCCTTTGAATACCCAGCCCTAGGCCAAATCTGAAGGTCTCTCCTGCTATAGAATTTAAGTAAACCTTATGGACTTTTTGGAGCCGATCATGAGGCAGGGATAGCAATTCCTTCTTATTATAGGCTTCCTCGAGACTTACCAAGTCTATTCCAGCCAATTCTTGCTCGTACAGTTCAATCTCCATGTCTCCTCCTTCTTCGGCACCTTGCTCGCCCACCATCGAACCCAGATCAAACGTTGGTGCAATTTGCTCAATGATGGGCACTAAGATTGGTTGGAGTACCTCTTTCTCCTGCACACTAGGGGGATCGAGGCAAATCCCTTCCATCTCCTGCCTTTCCTTAGTGTGATTCAAGATTTCAAAAGAATTGTTGGTGGAAGGCGCTATGTCATGAGTACTAACTGGTTTTTTGGGGCCTTGCCTTCTTTTTTCTGGCACTTGAGTGAAACCATCCTTGCTTTTGCCTGTTGTTACGGTCTTCGTTTTGGGTGGAACATTAAGCGAGCAATCCATGAATAGATGTCCATGTTCATGGCATTTCCGATAGCGAAATGGGATGTGCTCATAGTCTATTGTTTGAATCTAGTCATTATCTTGATGTTCTAGACATATGGAACCTGGAAGAGGCTTGAAAATGTCCATGTAGACACAGATCTGCGCGTATGAGGTGTCGCGTCTTTGCATGGTGGCCTCGACAGATTTGACATAGATACCCAACATATTTCCAATCTCCTGCAATATTTCTTCTAGCCAGAACTCTTGAGGAAGCAAGTAGAGTCGGATCCAAACAAGGGCATGGGTGAAATCCTCCTTTGGATTGAAGCGTTATGTCCATAATCTCAGATATAACCCATCCGAATTGAAAAAAAAAGGGCCCATTTTCAAAGACCCAGCCCCGATCTTCGAGGTTATGGAAGATTGTGGTGAAAAAATCCTTGGATCCCAGCTGAAGATCTATATGGCCTTTGGACTTCCACCAAGTCTTGATCCATCTAACTAGATCTCGCTCTGAGGGCCATAGGCCCAAAAATTTACCAATGAGCACATGATCTTTCATGTATTGTGTAAGCTCTGCCATGCAGTCTGATCTAATCTCATATCTCGACACTGTTGGGTCCTACAGGAGGCATTTCCCTAGTACCCAAGCCCGAACCACCTTTGGATGGGATGGTTCAAGCTTCATCTCAATTGACTTCCCCTTGCTTGATGTGGCTCGTTGGTTATTCCCTTGAGATGGCAATGTTTGTTCAAAGGCGAGCCATGATCCGCCCGTTCCCTTTGATACTGGATTCGTTCCACTGATAACTGCATTGTGGTAGGACGGAGTTCGCGCCCCCTCGACGCCAGGCTGCATGGCGTCACCCAAACCAATCCATGCACAATGATGAGGCACCGGCGATACCAGGGATCAGGGTATTCAACAAACCCTAGGTCGTATTTCTCGTCGCTTCAAAAACCTCAAAGACTGCATCAACTCTAGAAACACAGGATTTTCCCATTTTTCTTGTACAAATGGCTACTCAACCAGAGAAGCATGACACAGAGAAACATCATCACTCCAGAGTCTAAGCTCCTTTGCAACCATACACATATCCAAACCCCACCCTACACACCGAGAATTCTCATCTTCCACTGCATTACAAACTCTTGAACCTCCTCTCAACTTTATATGGCTACATAGTACAAACCCCCCAATACAGAAATTACACAATGCCTTTACCGAGGTGATAAAACAATTATAACCAATGGCATAATTCCAAGTATTCATCCTTTGTATTGTATTGGTCCTTTGTATTCCGCAGAGAAACAGAGCTTTAAATCTCAGGCAGGTCGAACCCAGATTGACTTCTTCGTGAAATCCTTCACATTTGCACAACTGTGTCTCGCCAACATTCAATTCCCTCGATCTCCCAGCTTCAAAAAGCCCCCTTCAGAAAGGTTCCTTTTTCCAGGGAAGCTAAAGCCGTAGGCCTATTAGTGTTGGCTGAACTAACAATAAAATTCTTACTTCAGTCAGTTTATGTCCACATAAACATTAGAATATTGTAAGAGACAAGTAAGGGAAACTCATTTCAAACTAATGCAAATGACAGATTCTGATGGAGATAACAAGGGTGAAGTGAGTGTCCTTACAGGACTGTTATGCAGTAATGATGTAATAAGCTGGGCTGGTCTCTTAAAAAGACAAGAACTGTTTTGGGGAAGACTGTAATATGTAGATGCATAGCTAGGTCATAGACAGTTTTAGATTTTGAAAACAGAAGCCATAAGGCTCGGACAATGTGTATTTTGATTTCTTTCTAGCAATATCAAATATAATACTTTTTTCTTAGAAAGAAAATAAAAACAAGGGTGAAATAAATTCAAATGTCAGGCTGAGCACATGATGAGATACCTGGTAAGAGCAATAGAAAAATTTGAGGGCAAGCTCAACTGAAACCTGCAGCCTTCAATTGATAAACCAAATCTGTCTCTCCACCATCAATCTCCCTTGACATTATTACTTACTAAGATATATGAAGGTATATGAGAAGTCTTAGGGGTTTCTTATGCATGAGCAGAAAAAGGTGACTTTTCTTGGGCGGCTATGGCTCTACAAGCCAAATCCAATGAGCAAGGGTGGACGGATCAAGGCTGCTGGGTTGAAATTGGACGAATCATGACTGCTGAGTTAGATCAGACAGATCATGGATGGATCGTGGTTGCTTCAAATCTTGAGTGATCAGTCAACAAAGAGGGGGGAGGAGAAACAATCAAACTCCAAGAAGGAAAAAAAGGATAAGTATCTTAAATTGGATTAAGCTTGGACCCTACAAAAGAGTTGCATTAATTTTGCGATATGATCGACTAAATCAAGATTCAAATGAGACCGTGTAGCTAGAAAATGATCTTGTAAGGAGAATGCTTAATCAGAAGATATAGAAATAGAAATAATAGTGTTGATTTATTGGTGGAGGAATCAAACCCCATACCTGAAGCCATCATAAGCAACAGAACACAATTAGGCTGCAGATATTGCTGTTGTTGCTGCTGCTTCCACACTAAGCTCAGGTTGTTCAGCTGACAGTGATAATCAGCGATGAAAAAGAATGGAAAGAAAATCTTCCCTGACAGTGGCAATGGTATGGACTACTAAGGTAAGGGTGGTGCAGCAACCTAGTGGGAAACAGCAATGCAGCAGGCCAAGCACGCTGGGAGGATACATGGAGGACAATTAGTCTGTCCGTGGATGGACAGACGTCAAGTTTCCATAGAGTGCAGACAGACAAGCATCGAAATCATATGGCAAAGGAGAAAGGTGGATGGACAGTTCGTAAGTGGTTTTTGTGAGTGGTTTCACAGGGACGGCCAAGTATTGAGGAGACCATGTCCCTATATACATGCCTTCAGCATAAATATCACAGACAATTGTTTTCAAGTGAATAGTTCAACATAGTCATCAGTAAAAAATAAGAGGTTAGTTCCCATCCTCAGTGTTGTGACCATACCCTCCTGTATATGCTCCCTTGGAAAAGGAAAGTATAAAATTCAAAATCCCATGAATCAAATCTGAATTCTTGTAGAGGTGGTTTGCCTGCTTTTTTCAAGCATGCAGTCCATTGATTGGCATACACAATACAGAGTACAAAAAGATTTACATTAATGCACAACAATACAGCTACAGTACCAGTTTTCTATGTTACACTAGGATGCAATATTTTACTCATTCCACTATTTAATTGTCAAATCGATTTAGCACTGGTTCAATAACAGGAAGATGTTCAGATTTCCATCAACATAAACTGAAAAACATTGAATTTTAGAAAAGTGGATATCATGCTGATCTCAATAATTTAATAAGCCTGTTTTCCGCTTCAATCACTGCTACCTTCATGCCGCCTTCTGTGCTTTCTACTGGGTTCTGACCCATGCCTTCTCTTATCTCGCTTGGAATCTGATTCGTGAATTTTTTTATCTACCTTTGAAATCTTTCTTTCTTCTTTTCTCCTCTTTTTTTCCTCTTTCCTCTTCCTCTTCCTAGCATGTTCATCATCTCTTGAAGAACCCGATTCATGTCCATCAGACTGTTGGCTTGCTTCATCCTTTCGAGAATCCATATGAGATTCATTCTCTCTTTCCTGAAGTTGGCCATTTGAAGCAAGACTAAATTCTCTAGGAAGAGCCTTTTCATTCACAGAGTGATGGGGAGCCCTGCATTATGAAGTTGGGAGAATAAATACAAATGCACATGAAAAAAAAAAATAATAGAAAGGTGAATATGCAAGTGCAAATCAGAACAAGGTTGAGAGAATTAGCAACAAATCAGTAAGAAGCCCATCATTCATCTGCAATAACAACATAAAGATGAAAACTTACTGAGAAAAACCAAGCCCCTGTACACGCTCTCCTTCTGCATAACCAGGAGCCAAATCCTCTGCACAGCTTCCTTTCTTCAGTAGCTCTGCAGCCTCTCTTTTATCCAGTCGATTTCCTTGAGGACGGCTTGCACGCTTTGGTGCCAAACCCAAAATCTCACGCATGGCTTGCTCTTCCTCTTCTTTGACCCTCTTAATCTCGTCTTTCTTTGCCTCTTCATTGAAATCTTGTGCCTTTTTATCCCTTGCATACCAATGAAGATCCTTTCCTGAGTAGGAACAATATCAGGTGATCATTCAAGTGCTTTGGCCCTGAATATTGCATAACTAGATGTTTGACTGACAGAAGCCGATGACATTTAATCACAATAATAGCTAAAGGAAACCTTCTAATTTCTATCCATCTCACAAAATAAGACATCAACCTAATAGACATGAAGTCAATAAAATCAGAAAAGGTGGCATCAATCATGATGAGATTAGACAGGGTTCAGACAATTACGCAAACTTTTCAATTTTAACTTTTAAACTCAAACTAAAAGTCATCCGCCTATGATGGAAAACCATCCTATTCAACTCGCATAGATCAATTCAACCACATCTGGTAAAAGACAAGCGGATTACAAAGCCATTGAAAACTAGTGATATTTTAGTCACAAATAAATACCTTTCTGCCATCTCCCAATGGGAGCCTTGATGCTATGACCAAGATAATTTTCTCTGTGCTTGTCACTCTTCACATCATCCCAACTGAATTCTGCATTTCCATGATCAAATAAGGCAATGATCAAATTTCTTCTTATTAAAAATATAGACTCTGGTTGAACACAAATCGTTCACATGGAATCAATTGTTATTAATAACTAGTAGCAGCCAGAAGATTATAAACAAACACACAAAGAAAAACTGTAAACACGCTAAAAACCTAAAACAGTGAAAACTTAATGGACATTCACAACCATGGTGACATTTACCAGAAAAGTAACCAGAAGTTATGGGAGGCATCAATTCTGTTATCTATCTAACCCATAACACTGACATGGAATAATACAAATAGTACAAGGTGAAGTCTGTTGGCTACTATTATATTGGAAGCAATCAAACTTTAATTAACAAGTTCAAATCGGATATATTTAATTGGGCAGTGCTCAAACTTGCCTTGTAAAAACACAGAATTAGAAGAAGAAGTAAAAACAAGTAAGAACAAGTGCACAGCAGACTTGAAGAACAAGTATAAACAGAGCCCACACAGAGTAAGCCCAGACACCAGGATTTTAAAGAAAGGAAAGCCTGTTGAGATTTGGGTACCTTGGAAAGTGGTCCCCTTGTGTTTGTGAGCCTCTAAACCTAAGTTACCAGGATATGGAAACGGATCCGGATACGGATCCGCCAGATTTTTGAAAAGCCAGGATCCGGATACGGCGAGGATACGTCAAGTACACAAATATATAATAATATTTTAAAAAAATTTAAAAACATATTCCAAATTCAGAATCAAAACCATTCATGAATCACAACATTAGAACTGAAATCATTAGATAATTTATAAATTTGAACACTGAAATGATGTTAAGAGCATGTGTTTCTTCCTTGGAGGTCACAGGTTCAAATCCAGAGGGGGTAGGATATGTATATGACCTTATAAATAGATTATTATTATTATTATTATTATTATTGTATCTAGGGGAATCGGTAACAGCGGCGGTATCTGGCTCACGTGACATGGGGTCGAATCCCGCCAGCTGCCTTATAACCCCTAGGGAGAACCACACCGCCCGCAAGCATGGCCTCTAGATAAGATGAGGTTTGAAGTTTGAACTCGTGACCTGCTTAGCAGCACGAACACCTTAACAGCACATCCGCTGGCCACTAGACCACCCCTGCGGGCTCAAAGGTATGCAGACTTGGCCCAGTGAAGCTTTGCTCCGCGACTAGACCACGTCCTTGCTCGGGTTTGAATACAAGACCTGACCTTCGTTGCAAAAACGACTTTACCATCTAGCCGCCTCTGCCGACCTTGATTATTATTATTATTATTAACAAAAAAGATAAATCATAATAGTAATATGTAAAAGTATTAATACTATTTTATTAATTATTAATTAATACTTAGGACTTATTTTATTAATTGTTAATTATTAATTAATATTTAATATTATTAAGACTTGCTTTACACCATGCTATTTATGATTTTATTAAAAATACTAAATAGTTACATGGTGGTTCTAACTTTTAAATAAAATTTAAATTAATAATGTTCTAACTAGCACTAATAGTAATAGTAGTTCAAACTAGCACTATATTTAAATTAATTTAATAAAATAAAATAATAATACTATTCCAAACTCTATTGGAAGTTTCCTGAACTCTCTGTTGATTCTCGAACAGTTGCCGACCCGAACTCTCCATTGATTCCTAAACAGTCGCCAGCCCGAACTCTGCTACACAGTCAGCACTTAGCACAATCGCTCAACATTCATTCGCCAGCCCGAACTCTCTCGAAAAATCTAAAGTCGAAAACTCGCTTAACTGTCAGAAATCCCTCGAAAGTCGGAACAGTTGCTGCGTTTCAAAAGTGGGGTAGGGTCATGGGTTTAGACAAGTGTTAAAACACTAATGTATACTCCTGTTTTTTCTTTGTAGTACCATTTTTTCCAAGTTGTACAGAATCCTGAACTCGTCTATGGTGATTATGCTTACCATGAGACAAATGCTACATAAAAGATTCAGAGTAGCCAAAAACTAAAACCCAACAAAAATTAAAAATCCATAGTCCCAGCATTCTACACTTGCATTCTCCAATCAGACACATCAATAAGAATCGACAGCAAGAACAGAAAAATCACATCACATGCATACCTGTGAAACGGAGGTGAGAGCCTGGCGTATCCACAATCTGGCAAGAGAAAGCACCTCTTTGTCAGTTGCAGTGCCTGTGCCCATCTCTGTCGATCGATTAACTTCCAGGGCTTTGACCTCCATACCCATAAAACGACAGCAGCAATAACTATTGAAATTGCTTCTAAATTCTTTGGGATTAGCGGCCAGAACCGCAGATTTGCTACTGTTATACCGCTCTGTATTTTTTAATGGCCGAATTTCTTCGGGCCCGAGATGTAAAATGTCTTGAAAACCCGTTGGATTGGACTGCGGAAATTTCAATCTGGAAAACAGGAGTATAAATGCAATGGAGTTTTAGCGTGTTTCTTGAAGTCCTTCGATGGAAACTAGTGTCGGCTGGCAAGCGATCCGGGAGATGAAATGGATGGTAGTGAGGTTATCGCCGCGCACGAGGAAAACGCCAAAAAACTCACCCTAAAATGAAGCGACAAAAGCTAAAGCCCTGGGTATCCGCACGTGGTGGGGTTATTTATTGTCAGATCCGCCTTTGAACTGAGCGAAACGGCTCCAACACGCAGGATGCATTTCCGAATAACATAGAATCGTGCTGCTGGCGGATCCTACGCGGATCCGTTTCGGATCTGCAGAAACGCAGATCCTGCGCCCACCCCCCGTGGATCCAGTAACTTAGCTCTAAACACATGTGGGAAGTACTTTGTATATTGTACTATGTACTTTATGTCTAATTTCACTTTGACTTAGGAGATTTAAGTCAAAAGTGAAATTTGGTCATTTTAGCCTAAAATGACCAAATTTCACTTTGTGGGTGAATTAAGGGACATAAAGTGAAACTATGGAAACTTAAGTAAAGTGGATTTTGAGTTGAGATTCATTTGAGATGATCTTAACCATTGACTTGGGATGAGATGAGATGTTCTCATCCACTCACTTTCTAGGTTTCCTTATGCATCCTTAAGGAGGACACAAGGGCAAAGGAGAGCTAATTCATTCACTCTTATGTTCACTTGAGGAGAAAGAGGAAGAGCATGAGCTTGAGAATGGAGGCATTAGAAGAGAGCAGCTTGGGCGCTTTCTTGCATGGAGAAGCTTTGGGAGCTTGGGTCCCTATTATTTGATGGTGGTCATACTTGCTTGGAGGAGGGCGCATCACTAGCAGGGAGCATCTACAGTCGGAGGAAGTCAGATCTGAGTGTCTCAGTGGAGAAGTAGCATACCAGAGCACATTGTGGTGCAAGGGTTTCTTCTTCAAAGCATCCAGGGTCAAGGGCGCTTCACTTCAGTGGATTTGGCAACAAAAGGAGAGGGCGCACTAAGCTTGGGCGCATATCTCCTTGGATCCTTTGACACAGCTCGAGAGGAGCTTGCTTTGTATACAGGTTCCATCATATTGTATTTGTAGTTGTATCTCATGCTTTAGACACCACTTATATATATTTCCATTTCAAACTGGTTTTCCTCGGGGGGGTTTTATCCAGGGTCATGTTGACCAAAAATACTTGTGTTCATTTTCATGTATGTTAGTGTTTAGAAAAACATTATTTCAGCTCTAAAAGATATCTGGTGTGTTATATAGCTTATGGTATGCATGTGCTAACATCTTGTGACAAAACTACATGCTAGAGCACCCATTTGGCCTACGTAACCGTAACGGAGCAGCAAAGAAGTTACTGAACAGTTTACTGTTATAAAGCAGCAGCAAACCCTTGTTTGACAGTTGGAACTTAGAGCCAACTTGAGGTCAAAGACAGACCTAGTTGGCAGCTTGTTAGGACTTGCAAAATCTTCATGGTATCAAAGCTTGGTGGCTGATTTTTGCTGAGTTTTGGACAGCATATTAAGGGACTGTTTTAGACACCCTTTGGGCAAATTTTGTGGACAGCCATTGACCGAGTTCAGTGGCAGCTTGTTGGCAGATTTTTGTGGAGGGTTGTAGAGCAATTTCTGGACATTTTCATCAGTCTCTTTTCACACCTATGTGGTAGGAGTGAGGCTGATTTTTCATGACCTCTTTTCACACCTATATTGCTAGGAGTGAGGTCGGTGTTCGTTTGCCTCTTTTCACACCTGTGTTGACAGGAATGAGGCAACATTCCTTTGCAGTTGCAGCATCAGTTTGAGTGCAGTCGACGGTGATGACAACATCTCAGATGCATGTGGAGGATAGGCTAGTTGGAGCTAGCAACTGGTTGCCTTGGAAGGCCAGGATTGTCTTTGTCTTGGAGGACCTCGAACTATGGGATATAGTCCAGGCACTTGTTCTTGTCCCCCCTGCTACTACTCCCGTCTTGTTAGCAGAGTTCAGGAAGAGGAACAACAAGGCAAAGAGGACGATATGTGATGCAGTGCAGGATCACATCATTCCCCACTTGACTGGGAAAGCTTGGGCATTTGATATGTGGGCATCTCTATGCAAGCTTTATGAGAGCTCTAATGAGAACCGGAAGATGGTTCTTCATGATTGACTCAGGGGCATTTGCATGCTCCAGAATGAATCGGTTACTTCTTTCTTTGTCCGATACACCCAAATCAGAGACAAGCTTGGAGCCGTTGGAGAGGTGGTGGACCCAGATTCTATGGTGAGGACAGCCTTAAACAGCTTCACCAAACCATGGGGTCCATTCGTTCGTGGCATTGTTGCCAGGGAGGTCATGCCCACATGGGAGAGGATGTGGGATGATTTCGTTCAGGAGGAGACTAGACTTGTCTCAGAGGCTTCTAGACAACAACAGACAGTGCAGGGTGATGAGGATCTTGCTCTTTGGACAAAGGGCAAGAAGAAGACCGGTCGGGGAGGTCGGCAGAGTCCCAAGTTTGGGGCCCCACCACAGGGAGGAGAGAGCAGCAGTGGGCAGAAGAGAGATATGAGCTCAGTGAGATGTTTTTCTTGTAGGGAGATGGGTCACTATACAGGACAGTGTCCCAAGAAGAAGAAGAAGCTGCAAGATGTTTCAGCAGCGACAGCAGAGGAGCTTGAGTTCGATGAACAGTTTGCGCGAGAGTGTGCATTCGCAACTACTTTGTCTATTGTTACACCATCCAGCATCAGGTGGGAAAAAAGAGTTGAGACGACCTACTGACTCGTAGTAGTGATTCAGAGGGAGCTCAAACTCAGTTTTCATGGACACCATCATCCGAGGTGACTGGTCCACCCAGGACAACTTCAGTTTCAGAGTTATCGAGACAGAGGGTTGGTGCAGGGGCTTCAGAGCATCAGAGATTGATAAGGAGGAGCGGCAAGGCACCACGGAGGCTTGAGCCTCACTTGGCTAAGGAGACGGGCAGATCAAGTTCTGGATCCACTTCAGGTGGAAGCTACTTGGCGAGAGGCCAAGTTGAGGATCTTGGTGAGATGCCGAGATCTAGGTGCTCTTGGTAAGATACCAAGAGGGGGAGACTCTTGGTGAGATGCCAAGAGAGTGACTCTTGGTGAGATGCCAAGAGTAGTGATCGTTGGCAAGATGTCAGGAGGTAGAAATCCTTGGTGGGAGACCAAGGTGGAGATCTTTGGTTTGATACCAAGATCTAGGTGATCTTGGATAGATGGAGAGACACTTCCATCTATAGATCAAGCAAATTGAGCAGATCTATGTCAGACTACTTTCATTGATCAGGGTACAGCCATACTCACCGAGTATTTGCCAATACGCAACCATGTCCACTGCAGGGATGAGATTGGGGGTGAAGGGCACTTTCCTGGGTAAGAGGGAGTTTTGAGATTTGGGTACCTTGGAAAGTGGTCTTCTTGTCTTTGTGAGCCTCTAAACACATGTGGGAAGTACTTTGTACCTTGTACTATGTACTTTATGTCTAATTTCACTTTGACTTGGGAGATTTAAGTCAAACGCTAAGTCACCTGACACGTCCAAACCCCCCCTCGTGTCGCGAATCCTACGTGTCGAACACCAAACGGTAGGACACGTGTCGGATACTCGTTTAGAACGTGTCATGTTCAGAGGACACGCGTGTCTTGAAAATAGGACACGTGTCCTGCGCAGAAAAGGATCTCGGCTCATGTTTTCTCATGCAAGTTGCAACTGTGAGGTGTTTCAGTGTGCAACTAAGGGTTTTTTGCCTTACTAATTCTATTTAAAGAGGTCCCACCCCCTCCATTTTACCCGCCCTAGTAATTAATGGTAATATTAAATTCTTAAAGTAAAAGTTAACATTACCATTAATTGTTTCAAGATGTTTGAAAGTGGTTTCAACCTCATTGGACTTGATATGGAGAAAGTAGAATTTTAGGTCCCATTCAAAATTCAGCAGACTTAACGGTTTTCAGGATTTCAAGATTGGCAGGATTGCAATGTTTCCACTGGATTCTATCATGTAAGAGGGTATGAAACTGGCATTTAATCAAGGGTACCATACCCTTTATGTACCTCGATGTTGGTGGCATTGATTGTTGAACTCTTCTGTCACGACCCTAGTAAAAATGTACCCTTCACTCAAGTATAAACTCTTATGTTGAACTATTCTCTTTGTCATCGTGTCAAGTGAATTAGTGGTGTATCTGCACACTAACCTCTGTCTTATTTACAGGCACTAGGCAGAGAGAAGAGTGGTTGAAGGGAAAGACAAATATGTGGGATGTGTTTCCTGATGATATGGGTTTGGACAACAATGTTGAGTTGGCAATGTCATCATTTATGTTAGTAACTTAGTAACTTAGTAGTTACTAA